>APFE031273091.1:215613-263403 GCA_000404065.3 Pinus taeda | reverse complement strand
ACATGGTCTCTATGATGGCTTCGTCGGAAGGAAATATTTCCTTTAATGGATCCGAGGAGGCACATTCTCCAAGCTAGGGGGAATAGTCGTATGAGTCAAGAGCTCCGCTTAAAGAAGCGGGTTCAACAGGAGGAGCCGATACAGTAACGATTTCGATGTAGTTGATCTCGGCAGGACTCAACGGCATCTCCTCGCCCCACGATTCTATCTGGTCGATGGGGGGGAGGACCCAGGGATCAGAACGAACTGAAATCATACTGATAAAGGCGAGGTTGGGAGGTGGGAGGGAGAAAACACCCATGAGGGTGGGATATTTGAAGAGCCCGGCTCCCACACTCTCAAAAGGGATGGAGGTATGTTCCATGAAAGGCACATTTCCTTCAGAAGAAGAAGCGAAGAAGGAGAGCTGGTCTACCATGACAATTTTCCCTTGGTGAGGGAAACGGATGACACGGAAGAGGGATGAAGCCACGGCACGCATGGCGTACATCCAACTCCAGCCCAGAAGGAGGTTGTAAGTGAGATTTGCGTCAACGACCTCGACTTCTACTTCAATGGTTTTTCCTTCTAAAGTAATTGGTATTCATTGAAGAATACCATAGGGACGAGATTCTCTCCCATCGAAAGCTTCCAATGTCGTAGGAGACTGGCTCAGAGTCAAAGACCCGATCACTTTCCAACAAGCAATAGACATGATGCAAGTTGACGCACCCTCATCAATAACTGTACGATGGATCGTTTTTTAATTGATGATGACTTGTATCAGAAAAGCGATCTGATGAGGTAGCCTTGGGACATGGCTCTCGAGATCAAAGGTAATCAGATCTGAATCTGCCAGGTCGATGCCACCGATGGCCGATAGCAGGGACTTCCTCTGAGGGGGGCAGCTCTGGAGAACTTCTAAGGTGGACATAGTCGACGGAGCCTGTGCTAAGTCCTCAACTATGCTATAGTGCTGAGCAGCACGAGCATTTGGGTTGTAAGATGATCTCCTGAGCAGGGTTGGAATTTCAAAAAAGACTAGCCCGTCAAATTTGAAGTTTTTCAGAGTTTCTAACCTGTTTTCATGGTTTCAAAACAAATTTTTGACAGTTTTGTAATTCTTTAACCTGTATTTGAAGGGCAAATCACCCCATGACGGGCAATTTGCCCGTCAAATTCCAACCCTGCTCCTGAGTACTCCTTTGGGAGGGGGTTGGATGGTCGTCTCAGTACTTGGTCTCTCGATGTGGAGTGGACCAGAGTTGGACGAAGGAGCGCTTGAGGAAACCTTAGGCTCCTTCCCGGCGGACGACGGATACTCCTTTGTTCGAGTCGTTACATGAATGGGAATAGATCCAGCCATGAAGACTTGGGAACCAAAGGGAGAAGAAGATGGATCAGCCACCATTTGAGTCTGTTGAGAGGGAAAGGTTCTTTAAGAACCGCAGATCCTAGAAGCGCCTTTCAAACAAACGACTACCAACGGACCGCTTGGCAGTCTGTAGTATAGAGATCCCATCACAAATGAGACAAGGATATTTGGGTTTCGCGCTTAGCTCCTGCCTCGGATGGAGGTTTGGAGGAATCCTGTTTAGGTTGTTCAGACTTATTCTTTGCTTTCCCCTTTTTCTTTCCTTTCGAGCCCTTACTCGCCGTGGTGGACCGGACGACGTTAACCTCAGAAGTACTTCTAAAATTTGAACCACCCTGAGAAATGTTTTCGTTAGAAGCATCCGACTTTTGCTTCCCAGGGTTCGTGGATGATTTTTTGGACGACGGATTTACAGAGCCAATAAATCCATCAACAGATGGCTTCGGTGGAGCCTTGGATGTACCGGGTCTCGGGGCATCAGGCAAATACTCATACAAAGTACCTGACTGAGAGTAAACTAAGTCAAGGTACTAAGCACACGCGATTGCTTGCTCTTCAGTCACGCAGGATCCCATAGTAATGTCCCGTGCAATCTTAGGGACAAAGGAAGTCGTGAACCAATCGGTGAGGAGTTGATCAGGAATCCAAAACTTGATCAACCGGTGATGCCTTCTCCATTCATGTATATGATCAGAGATGTGCGTAGTCGTATCCTGCTTGAGAGACGTAAGGAGATGGGTCCCTGTCTCGTACCGAATGGGTAACTGAAAATGAGTGAGGAATGCCATAGCCAATGAATTAAAATCTTGAAGAGACGCATGGGTCAATTCAATGTACCATTTAGCAGCGGAGCCAGTGAGAGTCCTTTGGAACAGGTGAAGTCGAATCGAATCATCAAGCCATGAATTAGATGAACACCATAGGTGATAAGTCATTACATGGGCTTGAGGATCCTCTCCAGCTTTGCCGTCAAATTTGGGACAGTCACCGGGTATTTTAGTTGGAACTGGTGGCCATTGTGGATTATGCAAAATAGGGTCATTTGTTAATTTCGACACATTGGGCAGTTCCAACGTCGCTAGAAATGGTAGCTGCAGGTTGAAGGACATCTGCGGATATGAGGTAGGGCCAGAGTTCTATCCAGTTGCTGGTTGCCCCCACTGACCTTGTCTGGACGGACCAGGTCCAAAAGGACCCTGTCCATAGGAACTTTGTCCATAAGGGTTATATCTGTAACCGGATGGTTGACACTGGTTCTGCCCCCCAGCGCCCCATTGGTTACCATACTGTCCTGCGGGTTGCTGATAATTTTGATAAGGGGTGACCTGCGATTGTTGGTAATTTTGATACGGGGCAAATTGATTTTGCCCCTGGGGTTGCTAGTATCCATACGGTTGCTGGGCTCCATATTGAGCCTGGGAAACAGGCTGCATCTGATAAGAAGGTTGGGATTGGTACCCACCTTGTGGCTGGAGACCAGTTTGATTCTGGGGTTGGTAACCAGGTTGAGCTTGAGAAGCAGGAACCATCTGCATGCCCGGTTGAGTCGCCTCAGAGAGATATCCTTGTGAAGACTGAGGTTGGGCCATCTAGCTGGAAGGTTGCCCTGGTTGGATTTGAGACGGACCTACTTTCCCAGAAGGTTGAGCTTGCTGGGCGTTTGGTCGTCCTTGCGCGACCGAAGGTTGTCCTTGTAGACCAGATGGCGGACTAGGCTGAGCAGTGGGCTGGCCTTCCTGCGCGTAAGGCTGGCCACCTTGCCTAGAAGGGTAGCCTTGCTGGTTTCCCGGTTGTCCTTGCTGCGCGTAAGGTTGTCCTGGGTTCCCATAGGGTTGACCCGAAGGGTATCCCTGCTGGGGTCTAGGTTGTCCTTGTTGAGCATAAGGTTTTCCCGGCTTTCCAGAAGGTTGCCCAAGATATGTATAAGACGGACCACTGGAGGCCGAAGGTTGTCCCTGGTAGGGTTGTCCTTGCGGGCCTCCAAGTTGCCCTGGATAAGTTTGGCCATAATACTGTTGCCCATAATCAGGCTGCATGTAGGATGGCTGACCTTGGTATGATGGTCCTTGGGATGGCTGCCCTTGACCCGGACGGAATTGGCCACCACCATAACCGGTGGTACCCCAAGCCACATTCAACGGAAGTGTACCCTCAACAGCGGGTTCAGCTGGCAAGGAGGTATACAAATAATGATTGACAGGATCATAATAAGGGCCTTTCCCGCCTGGATTTTGGACAGCATGCAAGTACTGAGAATATGCCCCCCTGCCGAAATGGCATCAGAAGAAGGTTGGGCACCGCTTGCAGGATGGACAACTCTAGCAGCATGTGCTGATTGACCACTACGTACCGGGCCTCGAGATGGGCCGGCAATAGTAGTTACGATGGAAGATGCCGTAACGGCACTAGCAACTGGAGTCGATGATGCGACACAAACGGTCGGATTGGTTGGAACTGATGTGACGGCGGTATGGTGAACCTGGGAAACAAGAGGTCCCGTAGTGGGAACAATGTTATTATCCCACATAGAAGAGGAACTCGCAGAGCCCATAGCATCCCTTAGAGATCTATAGCGCGTCAGCACTGTGATACCGAGAGGCGTAACAGTGTAGGGCGTGGAGATAACCTGGGATGTGGCCGGGATGGGAGTCTCAATACTCGACATAACGGGCGTGCCACTCGATACAGGAGATGTGTCTTCCATGTCGAAAGAAGCCATCGGGGATGAAACACCAACAGGAGTAGAGGGAAAGTCCTCTTCAGAAGGCTCCCAAACAGGGTTCCGAAACAAGTCATAAAGCTCGTCCTCTGGAGCACGAGAGTTCAACGGTTGGACACTTGGAATAACAGGGAAAGTGTCAGCACAAACCGGTGTCTCAGGGGCAGCAGAAGAAGGAGACCCTTGGTCACTTGGGACGGGAGATGGGATCGATGGATCCGCTAGGATGATTAAACAAAAATCCTAGACAAGCTAACGATAAGAGACCCTACTCAAAACTAACGCAAACAAGATCTAACAAGGTAAATGTAATCGTGGTCGAATAAATTTTTAATACATTAGGACACAACTTGACCTTTTCATGTTTTAATAGTCGAGAAAAGGACAAAAGATGACTCTAGTCACCTTCAAATATTTAATGAGCCCGAAGTGACAAATGCTCAACAGAGCCTTTTCTTTTAAGGAGTTCGAAAAGGATCAAAAAGTGACTGCTCTGGAGAAACTAGGCAAAGGGTTTACCAGATAATCCATAAAACTGCATATACACCTTAGCGATCATATGAAAGCCAAGGAATTCCCGTACGGCAGTCAACCTTCCCGAATGCTGTGTTCGGTGCGTTACGAGCTGTAAGGCGGCAGACATGGCTTCCTATGGATCAAGGATGATAACCTAGTGGAGTCTCCCCATATATACACGACGATACGTGGGAGCACAAGTCTGTATTAGACCACAGTTGAATCACACAAGGAGGAATCACCCAACCTTAATGTGAGAACAAAATTGACTAGGTTTAACGACGCCGTAGCACGTCTCTAGCTTAGACCTCTAGAATATGAGCGTTATGTTCCAATGCGTTTTTAAGTTCATTCGATTTATTTTAAAGTTGATCTTGAGTTACGTTTTGGTTTTCAGGTCCTACCGTATGTAATTTCTCAAAATCCCTAAATGCATTCTATATGCCAAAACATGTCATTCCATTCGATGAATGCTAATTACAAAAGGGTTTAGAGAGCTTTCATACAAACGAAACGATCACAAACAACAAAGAATTTCCCTAATGCAGCTAATGGAAATCACTAAACTTTTCTTTAAGATTACTAATCCACTAATAAAAATGAAAAGTCCTAACTTTCATTAACTATTCCAAAGAAAAAGATATTTTCTTTTTCAATAATGGCAAAATGCACTAAAGAATTTTTTTTAGAAATAATAACAGACAAATATGGAAAAAACCGGTTGACCCCAAACAACTGTGATCTGTGCCCGGGTAGTGAAAAGAAATCGAAACAATGTCAAGATTGATTCAACAACAATCACTTAAACAACCAAGCAAAAGCAAACAAAGAGGAAGGCTAAATCAAACCAATAGCAAACAGTAAACGAACCTTTGCAAACAAGTAACCAAGCAAAGCTGATCCAACAAACTTGGAACAATAAAACTAGGTCACAAAGCAAAAAGCAAGACTCGCTTCAACAAGACTCGCAAAGAAGTGCTTCAATCTTCAGGCAATGAAAATCAAGTCATAAACCAAGTGGAAAAGGCAGGGGATAGCATGACCAACAGGCTCAGGAGGCAGAATTGAAGAAATTCAATTCTACAAGAATCAGCGCGGGTGGAACATAGCAACAGTGCACTGATAAGAAACCACACGTAGCAACAATGCGATGTTAGCGCAGAAGCAAACGACTTAACCGCGATGGTTTGATTTTCAGAACCATCATGACTGTTTTGTGTATTAACGCGATGATTAGGAAATCACAGAAAGGGCTATGCGATGGCAGCGTGACTGTTTTATAATAAACCGCGATGAAGCCAAAAAATGACCACAATCAAGCCAAAAACTCCCAAACCAAGGCAATCAATTTTAAACAATCAAGGCACTTCCCAAACCAAACCAGGAAACCCAAAAAGAAAAGAACTAATCCCCAAACTTCGAAAAGAGAGCAAAAATCCAACTCAAGGAAAAATGAACAAGAAAAGGACAAAAGCTAGCTCCAAGTTGTTCAGTTTGTAAACAAAACCAGAGATTGACTGAAATGGCTTTGATCTACTTTGCTAATGCAGAGCAATAGCGTTTCAAAGGCTAACTGGCCATGCTTCAGGCTCCGTCTAAAGCTTACAATTCAAACAACAAGGTAAAACTCCCCAGCAGAGTTGCCAAATTGTTGTGTAGGTAAATCCCCTCTGTGGACAAAGGCGATCCCTCTAGCCTAACTGAGGTCTAGCAACAATCAAGCAACGCTAACACGCAGGTTCCTAATTGCAAAATAAAGGCCAAGATGAGAGCCTACCTCGAATCCAACCCTTATATTCGTAGAAGGGTTGTCTCTTCCGTTCTTTCGCTTCAGTTGGTCGTGATCCTCATGATCTCCGTGAACAGACACCTACACAAGCAAAGGACAAGACAAATACAAGCATAAAATCCGAGAAATGCAACTATGTACCGGTCAGAAAAGATACAACTCAAACATCATAACAAAGACACATGAGTGGAACCATAATGATAGTCGCCTATTATTATTGATAAAACAAAAGAGAATACAACCAAGTTCTAACGTCAAATCCTCCTTTGGTTGGGTCCAGCCAGCAAGTCCTTCAAGCATTCACCCTTGAAAGTAGATATCCCAAGACAACTCTCTCTCTCTCACACAAGTTTACACAAGATGGAAACACTTCACAACCTTCCTTAAGCACTATAGCAATCCCACACTTATCACACCAGTTGCCTATCAAGCTCACACTATCAGCAATGCTCTAAACACAATCAATTCCAAACTAGCAGCTCATGGCAATGGTGGAGGCCTAAATAGGAGAAGGAGTCTCCGTGAATGGTGTGAGGATGAGCTTATCTCCAAGGAAGGTGGCTCAAATGACGAAACAGACATGCCAAAGAAGGGAGGGCGACATTTACAAGGCCAACAACCAGGTTTGGAGTCATCTGGAAGGCCGACTGTTAGAACAAACTCGCCCAAACTAGATCATCGCTGGTACATAACTGAACTGGAGCACTGTCATCGCTGCTGAATAACAAAGAAAATCATATCAGCGCGATCGGATATGAGGACACAGCGCGCTGTCACATGAAATTCGACCAGCGCGGGAAAGTCGTGTGCTTCCGCGCTGGCAGCGCATCGAGTCTGTTTTGGAGTGCTCATCAGCGCGTTTATTTTTACAACAGTCGCGATGATAGAGGAAACTTTGGCAAAGTGGGTCATTTGGACACATTAGAGAGCATGAGCATGATTAATTTGGTCTCATGACACAGTAGGAAAACTGAGAGGGAGACAGTGACAAATTACTGTGTAACACTCTTCATCATCCAGAACATGCGGACTGTCAGCTAGTATTGGGTTACTCTTCCATGAATGTGCCTTGGATCCGAGATCATTGCTTTCCACTCATCCATCTCCAAATTTAAGTCTCTGCGGTCTATCAAATCTCATCCTCCCACTCTACAATCAATTGCTTTATCGGGTTGGAGTTGCTTGCATGGTAAGATTGAGCTGCTTCATGTATTATGCGAGAGGTTGGCTTGTGCCCACAACCTGCCCTAGCCACCCCACTAGAAGAGCTAGGTTGGATTTTCAGCGACGAAGCGACCTTCCTCTATTTTCCCCAACCGCAACCTCCACTTCCATTTTTCTTTTGACCAGTTGCTCGGGTCATGCTAATGCCGCTGCCTGAAAAAGGTTGTTATTTTCCCACCTCTCGGTACCAACCAAAACAAGGTCATTTTTTGGGTGCTTGACATTGCCAAAGGTCGAACCCACACCGCAGACTTGCTAAATCAAATTCAAATGAAACCAACCAAGTAAGGAACACATACTGCATTTTTCCACTAATAGGTTGCAAACACATGATAAGGGTGCCACTGTTTTCATTCTTCTTCCTATGCCCATTACAGAGCCTAAATGGACTGGCCATGCCAACCATTTCCAGGGCCTCAGCAATAAAAAAAAACTTTCCACAATTTATTAACTTCACCAACCAAACATTATCATAGGAATTGAAAGGGAGATCGAGCCAACAACTATGCTGAGCCCACAGCCCACCCAATCCCTTCCAACATGACTCCATACAGAATGCTCGAGCTGTTGAAATCAAACCACCATACATACAGACCAGATTTAGGTGAACAACATCAATCCATACCCAACTTCGAACCCATAATTGACCTCTATCTAAACAAAAATTCCCAACCTAGGAGATTCTAATCCATAGGACCGGACTAACCCAGAAACTGGCCATCATCAAGGTTCTGCCACCTTCGCCCCTCTGTCACCAAAGGGTGTAGTTGGAGTTACCCGAATCACTAACTCGACTGTGATCTCTCCCTAAGGCAAAATACCCTGGAAACAAAACCAATTCTTCCCAGACCCAATCCCCTTCCAGCGCTTTCTTGCTCGCGTGTGGGGGCCTTCCACATCTAGAACCCTTTACCACCCAGGCCATGCAATCCCCCATGCGAGACGACCATATGCCATACTGTATAGACATCAGGACGAGAAGGACAATAGACTCATACCCAACCAAGAACCCAATGAGGCCATGCCTTTGGCACTTCCAGTATCCTTCACCCCATAGCCTAAAGATATACATATCACCAATCAAGGGTCAAATAGACTGCTCCATACTAATAAAATTGGCTAGGTGAAGACTGAGAACATACCATTGAACACTGCCAAGACCTAAAGATGACGATGACCGTCGGCTGCCCAAAATCCCCCTCTCACACCAGAGCCACAGGAGCTTGAGTGCACATAATATAATGTTAGGATATTTCGACACATAGGAAGTAGTTAAGTATAACTTGGTCTAGTGTAGAGTTAGGTAAAGTGTGTTTCTTTACTATGTACTTTTGTAACTTACAATCCAACGGTCACGATATGTTCTAGACATGAAGTGATCTGACAGTTCATTCTTTCCTCGATATTACCGACACTTGATCCGTGGCTTAACACCCGATTGGTCCATGATCTCTATTTAAAGAGCATGGAGGGCCATTTGTAAGGTGACCGTTCATGAGAGAAGCTTGTGTAAATTTTCTTTCTTTTACATTAATAAATTACCTAAAGTGGCCACGTTGGCTCAGGCCGTGCACTATTTCCGTCTTTGAGGGTTTTAACCGCGTCAAGAATACTGGTGTATTGATCTGTGATCTATTTGTGAGTGGTGTCCCTTGGTGTTCTATCTCAAGAACTTACCCTGTAAATTCCTACATGGTATCAGATCTATTTGAGGGCCGCATTCGTTCGTGATCCAAATCCGAAGCCGTTACAACTACATTCGATTGTCATTTCCTAGATCTTTTGCTTTTGATTGCTTTCATGCCAAGAGGACTACTCTATTGTGTTAGGAGCATTTGTTCCAGTGAGGAACCCCTTTCATTTCACGTGAAAAGGTTTCCAGTAGCCCTAGCTACGTCATTTTTAAGATCTGGAGGTATACAACTTTTATTTGTAGTTTTAATTATTTATCTCTCTATTTATTTCAATTTATTTATCTCTCTATTTTTTATTACTGTATCTATACCTTTCATTTATACGTATGCTCTTTGCCCTGCAACTCTATGTGATCTAGGAAAATCAGAAACAAAAGGGAAAGATTTTTCTCATGTGTATGGTCTTTTCCACCGCACCTTAGTGTGATCTCAGAAAATCAAGAACATTGAGGAAAATATTTAGTTTCTTGCGAAAGCTAACTTCAAGCCATAAGATTTGGTTTTCTTTTGCATGTCCATGTTGGGGGGTGTGGTTTTTTTGTTTTGCATGCAAAAAAGGGATTTTTCAAGTAAGCACACACCCCAAAGCTTTAGTAACTAAAAAAAAAAAAACCCTTCCTCTTTTCCAAAAATTACTAATCTTTTAAACTCGCTGACTTGGTCCAAAGTTGCTTTATGAGAATACAGGTATTGGGTTCAAGTCTTTCTTTTTGCTGAGTTATTTTTTCAAAAAGCACATGTAACTTATGTTTTAAAGTTATTTTATGTAAAAGTGTTCTCACCCATTATAAAAAGTGAGTCACTTATAATTCTAAAGTCTCTTTATCATTTATTTAAGTTACAATTTAGTGAGTAGCTCATAAAGTACCATTGTAAAAGTAACTTTCACTTATTTATAAAAGTAGGTCACATAATTTTTTTTAAAAGTGAGCTAATTAGATTAAGTTTGGAAAGAGGGGGTACTTTTTTTAAATATAACATTATCATTCACTTCCGCACATTCACGTACTTCGCCGACATCTTCAACAACTTTTCTTCAAAAGGCCATAACTTCTTCATCCGGAAGTCGTTTTCAGAGCCGTTTGTTTTTTAATCAGCCTAATTTTTAGAGATCTTTTCATTGGAACACTTAGTTTTAGCATCTACAACTTCAGTTTTTGTTAAAATGGAAAGTCCATGCCAAATTATTCTTGATAGCATCAACTACTTCCAATGGGTGTCCTACATGGAGGATTTACTTAGAAGTAAAGGTCTCTATAAAATAGCTTCAGTCCAAGAGTCTAAACCTAAAGATGAAGATAAGCAAGCCAAATGGGAAAATAGGCAAGATCAAGCATGTGGGTTGATAGGGATGTCTGTTTCTCCAGACCTTAGATTCCATATCGCAGAACTTGATACCCTTGATGAAGCAATGAAACAGCTCAATAAAGTTTTTGGAATTAAAAATGAAATTAGAGCCCATCAACTCGAAAATGAGATTCTTACATTGGAACCCAATAATTTTTCTTCCATTCAAGATTTTTTGTCCAAGTTCAAGACTCTTAGACTTCTCTTAGAAGGTGTTAAGTTTAAGAAAGAAGATGGTAACCTTATCTATTCCATTCTTACTAAGTTGGGACCAGCCTACTCTGTGTTTGTTTCCACCTTCCATTCTACTAGAAAAGCCTTTATTTCTCAGGGATAAGACTACAAGTCCCCCTCTTTTGATGCCTTTTGTTATTCTTTAATAGGAGAATAAGAAAAACTCTTACATTTTGGTCTTCTTAATCTTAGAAACTCTTCTAAGAAAGCCTTAGCTGCCCAATAGCAACCAAGTTCAAAGAATCCTAAGAAGCAGTGTCCTAAAAAGAATGGTCCTAAACCAACCAAGGGTCCTAAGCACTTTCAGTCTCAAAATGAAAAATCAATTCAACAAAATAATAAAGCAAATAAAAACAAAGGGAAGAATACTGATAGACATTGCAACTTTTGTAATCAAGATGGCCACTTAGAATCCAAATGCTTTAAGAAGATGGAAACCTTGGAAGCAGCAATGAAGAAGAATAACATCCATTTGGAGCACTCTTCAACTTCAACTTCATCTTCAGGAATAACACTTTCTACATGTGGTTGTCAATCATCGATCTGGGTATGCACTAAATGTATCTTCTTCTTCTCATTCTCATGAGTGGCTCATTGATTCTAGAGCTTCTTATCACATGGCCAAAAACAAAGCCATGTTTTCTTCTTTAAATGATTGTAACACCAAAAATAAATATGTTGTTGATGATAGATCTCTTAGTGTCGTAGGGACTAGAACTATTCAACTAGATAATGGTCAATTTAATGATGAATTATGTGTTCCAACCTTATCCTGCAACCTTCTATCTATATATCAGATAACTCATTCAGGTGAAGGTAAAACCGTTGAATTTTCACCTCATGATGTTGTAATCAAGGACCTAAGAGATCCTAGATAGATTTTAGCTACTGGCATTGTTGATGATTCTACAAGGTTGTATAAGTATAACAACATTGGGTCATCAACTCTTCCCACAGTCTTTGTTGCTCATAATGATGAAGTGATTAAACTTTGGCATGAGCAATTTGGTCACTTAAACTATCACTCCCTTCAAAATCTATGTAAGGAAAATATGGTGACAAGTCTTCCTATTGTATCTTGCAAATATGGTGTTTGTTCAGGATGTGTACTCGAAAAACATCATCGGGATAGTTTTGAAAAACACGCCTCTTGGCATGTCTGAACCCCTTTACAGCTTGTGGATAGTGATTTTGTGGTCCACTTCTAGTTGTTTCATTCTCTGGCTACAAGTATTTCTTAACTTTCATTGATGATTTCTCCAGACGCACTTGGGTATACTTCTTAAAACTCAAGAGTGAAGTCTTTAACATGTTCTTGGCCTTTAAGGCCTTTGTTGAGAAACAATATGGACATCAAATTCTTAAGCTAAGATCTAATATTGGCAGAGAATCTGTTAACAACAAATTCATCAACTTTTGCACTGAGCATGGAATTCAAATGAAATATATTGCTCCATATACTCCCCAACAAAATGGTGTAGCTGAAAGGAAGAATCACACCTTAAAAGAAATGGCTAATTGTATGCTTCAATCTAAAGGAATTAGTCTTAACTTTTGGGCAGAAGCAGTTAATTGTGAAAATTGCACAGTAAATCGCACTCCTACTAAGGTTTTAAAGAATATCACTCTAGAAGAAGCATGGAGCTCAATTAAACTAGATGTAAGTCACTTTCGTGTTTTTGGAAGTGAAGCATGGGCCCATATTCCATATGAGAAACATAAAGCCTTAGAACCCAAGAGTGAAATATGTATTTTTGTTGGATATTATGAAGATGTTAAAGGATATAGACTTCTTTCACCTAAATCCAAAAATATTATCATTAGAAGAGATGTAAAGTTTGATGAAAATATATCCGCCTACAATCCCAGTTCGACAGATGTGCCACCTCTCTCTATCCCTTCTACCTATGAAAATATTTCTTCTTCATATGATGACATCGAGAATGACAATCCTCCCCCACCTTCTCGGGATCCTCCTTCAGCTCCTCAACTTCCAAAATGGGTCTGTACTACTCGGGATGCAGCAAGTGCTCTTGCAGGTGATCCTACAAATCAACAACGTACACGTTCTCAACTTGATAGAGCCTCTTCCTTATTGGCTTAAGATTCAATGAATTATGATCCTAACACCTTTGCAGAAGCTTCAGGCCATCCAGATTGGGACGTAGCTATGAATGACGAATATCGTTCATTATTGACAAATGATACATGGGATCTTGTTCCTTTTCCAAAGGGAAGAAAACTTGTTAGATGTAAATGGGTTTACAGAACCAAGTTTGGACCAAATGGAAAAGTTGATAAACATAAAGCTCGTTGCTAAGGGTTTTTCACATGTTGAAGGAATTGACTATACTAAAACCTTCTCCTCTATTACCAAAATGAACTCTATCCGCCTTGTTCTTTCCCTTGCTGCCTCTTTCAAATGGGAAGTCCATCAGATGGATGTTAAATCTACCTTCTTGCATGGGGAATTGCATGAAGAAATCTATATGGAACAACCTCCTGGCTTTATACAAGTAGACTCCAGCCTTGTATGTTGGCTTAAGAAATCCCTTTATGGTCTCAAGCAAGCCCCTCGGTCTTGGTATGCCAAAATAGATAGCTTTATTTTAGTACTCGCTTTTCTAGGTGTCATTCTGACAATATTGTCTACACCAAGAGTGTGGGTAAGTTTCTTATCATTCTTTTTCTTTATGTTGATGATCTTATCCTTACTGGTAGTGATCCCAACATTATAAACCATGTGAAGTCTAGCCAAAAAAAAAGTTTGAAATGACAGAATTAGGACACTTGCATTTTTTTCTTGGTCTTCAAGTCTTACAATCCAAGGAAGGTATTTCCCTTTCCCAGTCCAAGTATGTTTATGATGTTCTACACCACTTTCACATGGAAGACTGTAAGCCAACCCCTTCTCCCTTTCAGTGTGGAGCCAAACTTTCAGTCACTTATACTTCCCCTGAAGTTGATGCTACCTTATATCGTCAGCTTGTAGGAAAACTTTTGTATCTAACCCATACCCATCTTGACCTTTACTTTGTTGTTGGCCTTATTGCTCGATTTATGCAAAACCCACATGAAAGTCATTGGAAAGCAGCTAAAAGAATACTTCGTTATGTTCGAGGTACAGTTTAGTTTGGGATTCATTACAGTGCAGAAGCATCTCCTCTATTGGTTGGTCACTGATTTTGATTTGGATGGTGACCCTGATGATTGGAAGTTTACTGCAGGTTATGTCTTCACTTTTGGTTCTGGACCTATTACACGAGCTTGCAAGAAACAAAGTTCCATTTCTCTTTCTTCAGCAAAAGCAGAGTATCGTGGTGTCGTAGAAGCTAGTAAGGAAGCCCTGCGGCTTTGTCAGATCCTGTCAGAGTTTGGCTTTCAGCAACAACATCCGACTACACTTTAGTGTGATAATCAAAGTGCCATTCAACTATGAAAAGATCCAGTCCAACATCAGCGTAGCAAACACATTGAACTACACATGCACTTCATCGGAAAGCTCATTCATGACCATGTTCTTGAAGTACAATATTGTTCAACTGATGATCAAGTTGTAGACACCTTTACAAAGGCTCTCATAGAGGTGAAGTTTACTAAACTTCGATTTTAGGGAAAATTTTAAGGACGAAAAATTATCTTAAAGTTTAGAAACATTGGTGAATTCCACTAGTCCATAATATGAAATCTATAAAATGTTTGGAGATATTTTTGTAAAAATATTCAAATTTATAATATTTTTATATAGTCTATATATAATGTTTTGGCTATTTTTAGGGTAAAATAATTTCATTCTATAAAATTGGAGCGAATCATTTTTTACAAAAAAAATGGAAATTAGTGAATCGTTTTTTGGAAAAAGTATAGAAAATTAGCCCATGGGCAAATATTAGCCCCTAAAATTTTCCCTATTCGATTTATGGTTGGAGTTCAAGAAGTTGTCACTAAGGGGGGATAAGTTATAATGCCTCCATCCTTCTCCTATTGTGTCATATTTGTACATCCTTCAATCCTATCCCAAGTTGTTCTTAAGGGGGGATGTTAGGATATTCCGACACATAGGAAATAGTTAAGTACAACTTCGTCTAATGTAGAGTTAGGTAAAGTGTGTTTTTGTGTTTATTGATTATGTGTGTTTTTGTGTTTATTTATTATGTACTTTTGTAACTTACAATCTGACGGTGACAATATGTTCTAGACATGAAGTGATCCGACGGTTCATTCTCTCCTTGGTATTTCCAACACTTGATCCATGGCTTAACCCCTGATTGGTCCATGATCTCTATTTGAAGAGCATGGAGGGTCATTTGTAAGGTGATTGTTTATGAGAGAAGCTTATGTAAATTTTCTTTCTTTTACATTAATAAATTCCGAGTGGTGGCGTTGGCTCAAGTCGTGGACTTTTTCCCTCTTTGAGGGTTTTAACCGCGTCAAGAATACTGGTGTATTGATTTGTGATCTATTTGTGAGCAGTGTCATTTGGTGTTCTATCTGAGGAACTTACCCTGTAAATTCCTAGATAGAATTCTTTTCCCCCTACTCAACGAGTTGAATAAAATTATTACCACTCCAAGTGTCCTTACACCTCTGTTGCCTTCGAACTAGGACAGTAATCGCCGCAAGCGTACGACCATCACTCCAAGTGTTGCATGCATGTGGAGAGTGGCCATAACAATCTTTAGGATTCACATTAATCATTAGGCCAGACAAGCCCACTAAAACCGACTCACACCCCAATTAAAGAATAAAAAATAATTTACTTTTTAAAATCTATTAAATTTATAAATTATTTATCATCAATTTACTTATTTTTTATTTTTATTTTTAGATTTTTATTTTAAATATTTTTACAATAAAATAATTTTTTTATTATTTTTAAAAACTTAAAAAATTTATAATTTATTATATATTATAAATATATTGAAATCAACTAATATATTATATTATTAAAAAATAGATAAATAATAATTATCAATTTTAATATTTATTTTAATTTATTTAAATTAAATAAACATTAAAAGTTTTTTTTTAATTATTATTTTTTTAGCAATAATGTAAACTATGAAAATCTCATGTTTATTCCTCGTTTTCTTATTGGGAAACGATCTATATCAGGTTAGTGCTAAACCTACCATTTTTAAAGATCCTATAAAAGAAGAAACAACTCTGCCATCTTTATAGAGCCATAGGTAAGGATCCATATGATCCATATATAAAATCAACCGAGTTATCGATTACTATAAACGCTTAAAAAAGTCTTATATTAATTTATGTTTTAATTTAACCAAACTTTATATTTTCATTTGCTTAATTTTATTCATAATAACCAATTTTAAAGCATAAAGTTTATTATCAGCATTTATTTATTAGAGAACTTTATATATATATATATATATATATATCCCGTATAGAAAATGCATATAGACATTTGAATATAGCATTTGTTGTTTTATGCATATGATTTTTCACATGAAATCACAATTAAACGTTTTCCACATATTTTGCTGTCAAAAATTGATTTGCATTCATCGCCAAAGGAAATTTCATCTCCATTATTTTGTTATCTGTTTTCATGTCAAAATCTGACTTCGGACCATCTTACTGTCATGCAATTTATTTAACTAATTAACGGTGAATTAAAAAAAATTGCGCTCAATTGACCAATCGTGCGTCTTTTCATTAAAAACTGATTTAAATTCTCATTAAAAATCGATTGAAAAATGATGACCTGGAATTTGCAGAATGCGGTCCCACTTTATATAATATACAGGGGGGTCAAGCTATATCCCTTACGGAAAGAAATATCCTTAAATAGAATAGGACGTATGAGGTATATACATATAATCCGTCTCCTTGCACCCTGTAATATGATCGATCGGATAGGACATTTATTACTGGCACCCGTCAATAAGATATACTGGTTACATTGAAAAAATAATATTTGATATTTCAGTGACTATCTTGACTGGAAGTTGAGCTTTTTGATGGATATGGCAAAGATTATTGCGAAGAGAATGCTCCATCCTACTGTCACAACTGCAACAGGTCCCAAGAAGCTGTGTCTGAATCCAAAATAACTTTTGATAAACTGTTTCACTGGCTCTTGAGTGCCGTCTGTTCTAGTCATGAGAGTTTCATAATCGCCAAACTGTGATGCTATCAAACCGTACAGAGTCCATGCAACAGGGCATGCCCAGTAGTACCATCTCCACCACACCGGAATTTTCTGCATCAAATTTATTAAGTATTATTAGAGGTATTAATTGAATTGAATCCTGACAAAAAACTGTAATAGAATGCAGCACAAGCAATATGTGTCCCTCTATGTTTGTTATGGTTGTAATGTTCAGATATACACAGTTGAATGAACAAGTATTGCATGAATCTTGGCAGACTTGGATTGGCAAAAAATGCAATTGATGGAATTTTGTAAAAGTAGAATTTTGAAGTTTTGTGAGGGATCGGGGAAACAGGTTATCTCTGACAAACAAGTTACATCAAGCTTTTTAACTATTAATTAATCGTTGTATACTTTGGAATATTATTGTTGGATTTGTAGTGATTTAAACCATGAATTCTTACCGGACGAGGGATTATGAAACCGCAGAAAAGCATCCAGATGGCATAGAAAGCCGAGGAGACAATGGCAGCTATGTTGACATTAGGAGTCAGAGCTACGGTCATCATTCCGTAGTATGTGTAGTACAAAAATGTGAAGAACATGAAGAAGAAAAACCAGAAGAACTTGTCTGCCTGCCATTGGAAGTTGACCATCGAGTACACGATCACTCCATACACCGCCGCTTGAACAAATACATATGGCACTTCGATCAATACCTGCATAACATCATTGACACATTAGGGACGAGAAGAATTCAGAAAGCTTTTAGGCATTAATGGGAGGGATGAAATGAAATTGGGGGTTTACTTGTGCGAGGGCATAAGGCATAGCAGAGTACATCCCGGCTGCCTTTTCTCTGTAAAAGACTGTCCTTTCAACATCCACTACAGGTTGGACTGAAGAAGCATTGTTCACACCTATGAATAACACAGCCGCGAACAGTGATCCCATAGCATTCAAAACTTTTTGTTGCTCCTCTCTGCAATAATGCATTCATATCACAAATTAAAAAGATGATATTGCAGCTTCTACCGATAACAAGCATCCAAATGTTGTAAAGGCTGCAAGGTATAATTTCTTACATCTTTTGACCCATTCTCCAAAAGATGGTACCAAAAAGCACAGCAACGACCAAAGTGAAAAAGAAACGGACGGCATTGTACTCGGGGTTTCTCCAGTATGACCAGTGCTGCTTCCACAAGCAGGCCCAGGATTGAATTATCAAAGGTTGTGAAAATTGAGATTCGAAGTGTAAATCCTTCATTCCCGGACCCGGCACGCTCAGTTCCTTGATGAGAACTTCATTTCGTCTGTGTAGAAAATAGATAATTTGTTAAGTCACGTGAAAAATAGATAATTTGGGTCGTGATAAAAATAGAGAGGATAAATATAAGTATAAAAGAACACAGGAATTTTGCAGATGAAAACATAATTATATTACAAGTAATCACATTTTTAAATAAATGAGAACAAAACTGTTACTATTATTTTCAAAAACTTGTACTGATAATGACTTACTGGTAGAGGGATGAATTCCTGTATACAGCTGCAAAATCGGTTCCAAGACGCAATTCTGCGCCCACAGAAGACACTTCAAGCATCCATGTCGCAGGATTGTACCCCTCCGTGATTTTGGGAACGCCTGGAATGGCCTCGAAATAGTCGACCAGTGTTTGGGAATGGCGGCCAAGAGGACCAACGTATATCATCTGCCCTCCTCGCTTCATCAACACAAGCTGCAAATTTTGAAAATCCATTCTTCTTATTACCACTTCAGCACTAAGTATCATAACCATAAGGAGCTGTTTCTTTATTTTGTAAGGATTTTGTTTCTTTTACAAATTATTTATAAAAGAGGGATTTCATTTGTGTCTGAAGATTCTGAATAGTTATATAGTTTAATTTACCAATCAACTAAGGAAATTTATGATGTAAAAAACCACCCAAATATTTGGCATTTTATTGTGGATTGAAAGATAAACTGACTGTAATAATGATCCATAGATTTGAGAGAGTATTTTCAGAACATACCTCATCGAAAGCTTCAAAGATGTCAATGCTGGGTTGATGAATAGTACAAACAACAGTTCGGCCTGTGTCCACAGTGTTCCGGACAGTTCTCATCACAATAGCAGCAGCTCTTGCATCCAGTCCTGATGTTGGCTCGTCCATGAAGATTATTGAAGGGTTTGCAACCAATTCAACTGCTATTGTCAATCTCTTACGCTGTTCCGTGGACAGGCCATTCACTCCAGGAAGCCCGACCAGAGCTTGTCTCAGGTTATTCAGTTCCACAAGGTCCATAACTTCATCCACAAATGTCTGTTTATGTTCGAATACAATACCCATCAGTTAAATTGAACTCCATTTCGACATAAACACATTTGATAATGCTGTTAAATTAGAGATTTGACGATATTAGAGAAAAGAGATTACCTTTCTTAATGCAGTATCGACCTCAGATGGGAGACGAAGCCAGGCAGAGTATACCAGTGACTCATAAACAGTGACGAAAGGAGAATGGATATCAGTTTGTTCGCAGTAACCCGAGATACGAGCGAAGGTTTCTTGTTTTTTGGGATAACCAGAGATGGTGATGGACCCTTCGATGTATCCACCAGTTTTCCTTCCAGCAAGAACATCCATTAGGGTTGTTTTTCCAGCTCCACTCACACCCATTAAACAAGTGAGCACACCAGGCCTGAATGTTCCACTCACTCCACGCAATAACTGGAGTCTATTTTCTTCAATTCCTTGTTGCCTCATTTCCTGTAACATGTACAGCAGTAAAAATTACAGGCAAGCTTTAAAATCAAATTATTAACAGCCATTACAATGGAAAACAGAAAGGTTTTCCAATATTTGCTTATGGTAATTAATTCAAAGTTATGGGAAGCTTAACGTACTGGGGGCATGTCTACAAAGTAATTGACATTGTCAAAAGCCATCGCCAGAGGTTGAAAAGGTAAAACCATTCCTTTCTTTCCAGATTCTCGTGTAGAATTTGAAGCAGCATTGTTCGTACCAGAAGCTTGAATCTCTTCATGGTTTTCTCCTGGCATCGTCTGCATTTCATTTATACTGTTTCTTTGCACAACCCCGGTTTGAGCTGCCAGCTTTTGTTTCAAATCATCTTCAGAAATTAATGCCTGAGGCTTTCCTAGAGCTGGAAAGAGAAACAGAACATCATTAATTTTGTTTTCTAAATATGAATTCCGACCAAGATACAAAGTATAGTACTGAAATCAGCCGAAATCGTGTGCAGAAGTTAAAAAGGACTTACGATCTAGATAATGCAATGCCAGTGTGTAGAGGATGTTAAATAAAATATTGAACCCCACGAGGGCTCCAATCGATAGCCAATACCAGTAGCTATCTGGAAAAAGGCCGCGAGATCTCATTAAGTTGACGCCAACGTTGTCATTTGGCTGAAACATTTTAAATAAGCAAATTATTAGTTCCTTCTATCACAAGACCGATTTTCAATTTCAGGCACCATCTCTTCTGCAATTTACTTACCTTTTGCCATCTAGTTGCCGTAAACTCATTTACTGCAATTCCATTTTGAGCATACATGAGAGGAGAAATCCAGTAACCCCATATCCACCATCCTTTAATATCATCTGCAATAGCAATCCACGAACACCAAACATTAGTACTTATATTATTAAGTGGCTTGCACAGCTTTTCTATTCAATTTCAGCTTGAGAGCTTGTATACTTCTGGATATGATGAATCCTCCAAGAACGAATATGATCAAGAGGGCAAACGAGCCGAAAGTATTAGCCACTATCCGATTGCGTCCCACGGCAGCTATAAAGCGAAAGAGGCCTAAAGACATCTGATGGACTGTAAAGAACAGCAGAAACTGTCGGAAAAATCTGCAGGGGAAGAGAATACCAACGAAATTGACATTAGATTTGAGCATTAAAAACCACAACCAGAACAGAGGAAGGTGGGGCTTCAAGGTCATCAAACTATACCTCTGAGGATTTGGGGCAAAACCTATGGTATAATACGTGATAATGATCCACAAAACAGACTCCAACAGGGACATAGGAATTCTCATAACCCATGTTGGAAGTGAATAAGCCCAGGCTGGGTAGAACTTGAAATCTCTCTGCTTGTAAAACACTGGGAGCTTGTCTATTGTCATCGACAATTCTGCCATGCCATTGAACATCACCACCACTAGACCAAAGAAAAGTGCCCCAAAGTAAATGGCTCCGTCAGCCAAATTTCTGTCATGCATATTGGTACGGAAGAAAACACTCATGGCAATGCCAGCAACGATAAATATCTGTCAGAGTAATCATATTTCAGCTTTAAATATCCCAAATAAATATAATGAAGTTTAGAATAGGTAAATCTGACAAACAGTTTACATAGGATTATTAAAAAAAAAAAATTCATAATAACAAGTTGTATTTGTTTGAAAGTACAAAATCTACAGTAAAACAAAAAAAAACCACTTTGAAATAACTAGAAAACATCTAATAGTTTTGATAAGAAAAATACAACAATGAAGTATTACCTGAACAGTTTTGAAGATATAGACGAACGAACTTCTCTTCATCAGCAAAATTTCTCTATCAAAGCATGCTCTGAAAAGTTCTATTTTGTTCAAACCGTATTCCTCTGTTGTGAGAGCTGCCGGGTGGCATTTCTTTCTATCGTATGGAACCAATAACTCTGCATTCAATGCGGCCCCAATGTGGCAAGACTGGAATGCATCCGCAAACTCCTTCACTGGAACATAACGGTATGTTTGCCTTCTGTCTGCCCAGTACTGCTCTTGATCTTTGGGAGAAGTCACCTGTTCAATCGATTCCATACAATTCCATGACATTCATCAGATACCCTGTTTTTTAATGTCACGGCTGACCAATAATAATTTCAGGAAGATCGAAAAAAATAGCATACCTCCTGCAAGAAATCTGCAACACCTTTCCTCTCAGGGCATTTAAATCCCATGGATTCGAAAAACTCGAGTATGTTTTCTCGAGGACCCTGGTAAATAACATGACCTTCTGAAAGTAGAATGACATCGTCGAAGAGATCGAAGGTCTCAGGGGCAGGTTGCAGGAGTGACACCACCATCGTCGAATTGAAAACGTGGACAACTTGGCGTAGGCATCGAACAATCTGGTATGTTGTAGCACTGTCCAGACCAGTGGAAATCTCGTCCATGAACAGGGCTTTCGCAGCTCCAACAATCATTTCCCCAGTGGTAACTCTTTTCTTCTGCCCTCCGGAAATGCCCCTGTGCATTGCATCTCCGACCAGTGTGTCCGCGCATATGTCCAACCCCAAGATCTGGTCCAATCATCAATAGCAATACAAATATTGTTGGTTCATCCAAAGAAAACTAATCCTTTCCACAAATTGAAGCCTAGGTTAAATTTTAACTAAAAGGCCTCTTTTCCCACGCTTTTTTGGGCCTGAAAATGGATTTTACAATTCCTAACATTTTGATACTGCAATATTTACAACTTTAAATTGCTATTTTAAAATTTAAATTGCTGTCTAAAGGTTTTTGTTAATTCTAAATGTTAAAATCCTAGCAACTTTAACCTGCTATTTAGAATTTAGACTTTTTATTCTAAACGTTAAGTTGCAATCTGAACAACAGATTCATCACAAAATTTTATTAGACATTTTCTAATAAAAGGACTCGTTTTAGTTAACAGGAAAACAACACCATATTTTATTTGAGAAAGCAACTATAGCAAAATACCTTCAGAACATAGTCCGTGAACAGGTTGGCTTTCTGGCCTTCTAATGCAGTGGCCTGCACAAGAAATAGTCAACCATTCTCAGTAAATTCATTGAAATACATTTAAAATTTTATTCAATCTTAATGGATTTCAGAGCAGCTGCCTGTGCTGTACCTTCATAAAGACATCTATATCGCGATCTGGTTTGATTCCCTGATCCTTTTCCCTCCTCAATAGTTCAGTTAATACATCTACAGAAGAGAAAGATAGCGGATTATTCGAAATGTAAACTTCAAAATCCATAACATTAGATTTAACAAGATCCGGAAATAGAAAAGGCATTCATACCATATCTCGACCCAACTCCTTGGCACCGTGCAGAGAAGTCTAAGGTTTCTCTCACAGTCATTTCCCCAATGTGCAAATCATTTTGACTGATATAAGCGGATGTTCTCTGTGGCACGAATTCATCCATGGTATGTCCATTGTAGTTTACTCCACCTCTAACCTGCATACGGACAATATAATTAGGTTATTTCAGAGCATTTCTTGGTTCTTGCTTCTCTGGATCTATTAATGCACTTAAAGAAATGATGTGCATCTTACGGCCAAGAAAGGAAAGACAAGTGTAAAATATAAATAAATAAGAGTGACATCTATAACAGCTGGGCAAAAAAAATTAGAGAACAGAGTATAAACTACATCCGTGGTTGGATCTTTAAAATATTGCTTGTAAAATTCAACCCAGTGCTTAATAGATCTAAACTGGTATAAGTTAAATTCATATGATTCTTGAGTAAGTGTGATCTTAATCTGTTAATTTTTTTATCCTACGAAGAGAGGACATCACAGGGGATTTGAATCAGTGACTTGTCAGAACCGCTTTGAACCAGTGACTTATCAGAACCACTGACGTATAGCCACAGTATATCAGTGTGATCTTAATCTATCTTAACTGTGCTAAATTTTTAATGTTATCCCGGTGGGACTATTGGAGGGATTTGAACAGGTGACTTGTCAAACCTATCACAAGGATTTGAACCGGTGACGTATAGCCCGTGTGCGCCCATTTTAACTTCACTGTGTTATTAAATTCATACGAACCTTGTATAAATTTGATATAATTTTGATATAAAATCGATGCTTACTTTCAGACTTTTGTCTAGTTTTCCTGCAAGAGCCAGGAGCAAAGTCGTCTTGCCCGAGGCTGGCGGTCCAAGAAGAAGCGTCATCCTGTCAAATATACGTAAAACTTCAAAGGATTAGAGATTTGCAGGTAAGATTTTTAGATTGAATTTCAGTCATATTTATTTCTAACTGGTAAAGAATGCGGTATCGGGATGAAATTGGCAGGAATTCAAGAATGAAATTCGTTTTACCTGCCGGGCTTGATGATGCCACTGACATCATGAAGAATTGTCATGGTTGCCTTGTTGCTGTTGTACAAATGAAGCGACCCCAAAACTGCCTGGAAATCAAGATAAAATGTAGATGTTACAAAAATCCGAAAAACTCGTAATAATCTGTAAATAGAACGTTCATTTCGTATGCAAAACGTACCTCGACCACGTTAGCAGTGTAGTTGATAAGCGTGGGCAGCGCTCTGCTTCCTACGTAGGCATTTGCATCGATATTCAAATGTTCGTAGCGAACTTCGATCTCGGGCGAAACGATGCCAACGCTGCAAAATTCCGCCCAAAAAATCCACAAATGTTCATCTAAGCTAAGGCAAACTAAAGCTAAGCTAAATAATCCCGGATCTGGGTTCTGTACAAAACAACATAATAAGCTTCTCAAACCTGTCGATCCTCTTTCGAAGCCTGTGAAGAAAGCGTTCATTATCTTCGTCTGCAACTTTGACAAGCCTCTCCATCAACTGCTGCCGAGTCTCGAGGTCGATACCCCTAACGTCGACCTGATTAAGATCGACGACTTTTTTGTCATTCACATTTGCAAGAATCGCGGTTCTTAATCGCTCGTAAGTAGGCAGCTTTTCGAGGGCCGCCCACTTGAGCGCTTCCTCGTCATTCTGGCGTTTTCGAACACTGGAAGACAGAGAGAAAACGCTCTCGGATCGCTCGAACAATCTGGTACTCGCCGACCGCAGACTGCCTGTCCATGATTTTCGGACACTGGAAGACAGAGAGAAAACGCTCTCGGATCGCTCGAACAATCTGGTACTCGCCGACCGCAGACTGCCTGGTTTCTCATCAGGCTCTTCGCTGATAGACGAACTCATATTTTAGCCCCCCAGAGATTCCAGATCAAATCCTGTTAACAACTTTGAAAATTTGTTATTCCACTTAGAGATTTTCAGGCCCTGTGAATGAATCAATCCCTTGCAATGTCTTCTGCACTTTCTTAAAATAGCTTGAGAACGCTATCAGAGGCTTATTGGGTAGTTGGCAACACTCATATTTATATATAGAAAGGGTTGACGAAAAATAGCACGTGTTCTCTAAACGAAAAATACTACGTGTTCTCTCCATGTCTTGGAAGGCACGCCTTGTCAATCATTCGTTGCTGCAGGGAGTTTACTTTCGGAGTTCAAAACAGAGTCGCGATTCTCATCCGCCCTTTCACGCAAAATACATGTTGGTCAGACACACGAGATTTGTTTTGATGGCAATTATTAAAAATCCAAGCTATAGCTCTCAAAGCTTTTTAATAATGCTGAATTTTAATAAAATGATTCAAGTACTTCCACAATCAATTAAAGAACGCATTTTTTGAATGGTGACCTCACGCACTGCGTAACCAGGAAGAGATGGCAAACGTGTGGACTCCTCGGTTATTTAAGTTCCATTATTTTATTTGCAGCGTACGTATGGACTGAACTAAACAACATTTGGATTTTAGCCAGATAGTTACAGCAGGCTGTCCTCCCTTCCAGAAGAGGATTTAAAACCCCCATCTGTAACTTTCTATTATGGTGTAATCCAAGTTCGTCGTCGTAAAGAACGTAGACCCCTTAGGAATCTCGACGAAAACATGAATAACCTAACCGACGTTCTAGTAACCTGGGGTTAAATTTGATGACCGTATGCACGTGTTTTGACCCTTTTTAGTAGTCAAATACTATTTCAAAATATACACGTGATTATTAACTTGCCAATAATTTCTAAAACTGTCATAATGACGGGTATATAATAAAATTACAAGTTTTAATATTTTTGGGTATATAATAAAATTACAAGTTTTAATATTTTTTTTTATATATATTTTAATAATTTATGTGTTCAAATTTTATGGAGGTTAATAGTAATAAGTATCCACTTAATAGTGTACCTGAGTCGCACTGTAACAATTATATGAATTTATGATAATTATCAATGCAACGCAATTACACCATCCAGACCCATCTTGTCTAACGCGATTACATAGTCCATATCCATCTTGTCTCCGCATTAGATTTAGACTTCAAAATCGTTTAAGGCACATTTAAAACGATGAGGCTCACCAATTAAATATTTGGGCAGTCAATGGAGCGCCTGGAGCTTTCGCGGTTTCCTCAAAGGAATACATGATATTGCAAAGTCCGTAAAAGAAAAAAAACGGCAAGCGGCAAGTCCACACAACTACTCGTCTGCAACCATCTCCTCTATTCCCCTTAATCACGAGTCTACACAGGTTGGTTCATCCATTCATTTATTCTCTAGTTTATAATATAAACTAATTTTTGCTTCTGTAAAGATTTATTTATATACTACTCTCTTTAGGAACAAAGAGATCCTTTGGATGTCGGAACCCTTCCTTGTCTTTCAGCGATTCTATTTGAGGTCTCAGCATCTAATTGCACATCGACTTATGTTGTTGTGGTCACGGAGCTAAATTCAGAACCCATATCGAGGGAAAGTCACTTGTTTCCATTAACTTGGCATTGAAATGAGGCTTGAGCATTATTGGAAGTGTTTTGATTTCACCACTTAACAACTCTTTCGTTCACAACCAAGCTTCCATTGTTTTTTCTTCAAAATAATGGTTATTGGATTTCAATCAAAGCCAATGTTAAAACCATACAACAATTTGCAAGATTTTAAAATGTTATTTCTACATTCTAACAAAAATGAGAATCCGCTGGCTATACAAAATGAAGACCTCCAATTAAAAATACTACACTTATATTGTTTAACTCACTCACCCATTACAATTATATATGGGCAAAACATTTTTAATTAAAAAGATAAAATTTACTATTCTAGATGCAAGCTAGCCTATCCCAAGTTGTGGTTAACTCCTAAATTTGCATGTAGTTGCTGTTCATGGCAGTTCTTGAATCTAATTTCCAAGTCTTCAAATTGCTTAGCTACTCTCTAATTTCCTGAATAAGAGTGTTTCATAGCAGTTCATGAATCTAATTCCCAAGCCTTCAAATTGCTCAGTCGCTCTCTAATTTCCTGAATAAGAGTGTTTCTTCTTACTACTTTTAAAGGTGAAGAGGTTCATTAATTTGGTTAAAATTAGTTTTTTAAAATAATTCAATAGTTTAAGGTTTAGACATATTTTGTAAGATTTGAAATTTATCTATTTATCAACTAGTCTAAATCCATCTTAACTCTCTAGATTTATTAAAGTTCGAGTTATGGTAAATATAATTTGAAAAACTTATATAACACTGGTAAAAATAGATATTAAAAGTCATGTGATGGGCAATTAAAAAATGAAATCGTAAAAAAAAAAAAAATCACTGAAGGGTAAGGGCACCCGTCAAATTTAACCCCTGCTAGTAACCCACGTTCTAATAATTTATCCACTTAAAAAATAATAATAACTTATCCACTTAAAAAATAATATTAACTTATCCACTTAAAAAATAAAAAAATAAATAATAACTTATCCTAAAAAAAATGCAAAGGCAAAATGTTATGGTTAACTATAGTTAACCATGGTTTAGTTATGGTTGATTATTATTGAACATGGTTTGACTATCATTTGACTATGTTCAACCACAGTTGAATATGATTGACTATAGTTGACCATGGTTTGAATATGATTGACCATATTTTGACTATGGTTCGTTTATTGTGGACCATGGTTTGACTATGGTTATCATTGCAATGGTGGTTGTAGATGAATAACCATGGTTTGACTATAGTTAACACTTGGTAATAAGCCTCCATGCAACTCAAATTGGAGACCATTAAAAATTATATTGGCAACAACTAAAAACTATATCACATAAACATATTATTATCAAGATGTTTTTAATATTAATGTGAATGTTGTTGTCGTCCTTATTATTATTATTATTAACAATTGTATTAAATTAATGTTATTAAATGTTACTAACAATGTTTTGTGTATATATGTTTTGATGGTTAGTCATCATGTTTTATGTAAATTTTGGATTTCCATTGTATGTAGAGTTTATAATTGTATAAAATCGACAGTTGAAATCCAAAATTTACATATAACATACTAATAATGTTATTATCAACATTAATATGAATATAAAAATTAATTATAAAAAAAATGAGGAAAAAATCACATAGATAATGTTATGGTGGATGCATTTCGAACCACATAATGTGGTTCATCATCAAGACTAAGATAGAAAGACTTATCTAAAATTATAAATAAGTAATGTAGAGATGCTAGGATCATAACAATTAAATTGGAATAGATATAAACTAGCATTTGCACTAGATGTTGCAAAGGAAACACAGTAAGGCATAAAGTGCAGAAATCCATTATCCATGTAGTGTGTGCATTACGTCAATGACCTAAATATCAATATATCTATTCACTTTTTCTAAATGTTGTAAACAACCAAAATTATAGAAATATTCTTAAATGTGTACCAATATTTATAGGCAAAAATATTTTTGTCTTTCGGATTTTCTAACACTTGTTAAGCATTTTCATGTTATAAAACAAAGTCTAGAAGTCATAAAACTCACAAGGTGGTTGAAAGTTTAAAATGGTGCAAAGAAAGATCAAGTTCGAGGGATACTCATGAAAACATTTAATGTTAGTAAACTAATGCTAGCATTAGTTTATTTGTGAAAAAATGTTAATCAAAATGTAACTTATAACATAAGATATATGGGTTTAAGAATTGGATATCTATCTTGGGAAGAGGTTAAATAAAGTCTCAGTATAATGTGAAATGCAATATGTGATTTCGACAAAACTTTAATTTAAACAATGGTATATCATCATTTTTTGTAACTAATTAATTAAAAAACAAAAATAGAATACTATAGTCTTTACAACCCAAAGGGGAAAGACTTGTAACATTGTAAAGGGACTAACAACATTGTAAAAATAGTTGATTCTTAAAAAGAAAACAAGATACTCCAAAAGAGCAATCACACCAAAAATCAAAATCAAAATTCTCTCCTTAAACTATTGGTCAAAATATAAGACATCATAGAACCATCACATCACCATAAAAAAACAATAAAATACATACAAATTAGAAACAAAGAGTGCTGGTGCTGCAAATTGCTACTTTCCAATGAAGGATTGAAGCTATGTATTATTCATTTTGCGATAGTCTAACTAGACTGCTTTTTTGCCCTGAAAATCATGGAAATTTTGGCAATATTTTGATAAATATGGCAGGGATTTTTGTAAATCCAGGTTACAGTTGTCAAACTTTAAGATTTTGGGTACACAGAGGTTTTTGATGGTTCTGAATCTATTTCCACCATCAGAAACATGATTTAAACACTGCATTTGCAAGATTTGTTGGTTTTTTTTCCCGGATTCCGACCACTTTTGACTGTCTGGGCAATTCCTCCGCCTCGGGAGACTTGTCCATTTCTTTTTCCTTTGAAATGAGTAAATTATTAAAAGTGAAATAAAATCATATACATAATCGGTAAACATAGAAAATAAAAACAACCGAATATTTTATGTAAAAGCAATAGAATATTAGGCATCATTAATATTAATTAAATTTCAGTTAAATCCACAAACCAGCTCTGAACATCTCACCACAGAATAATGAATGAAAATCAAGAGAACGATCTAACCATTGGTTATATTCTTTATTAAATAAGCGTGGAATCCTTTGTCATGTCATGAGGCACAATCAAGCACCTGAACCTCTTCCCCTTCTTCATCACTAAAAAGAGATTAAAGAGTGCACAAGTAATGGATTAAAATGCTACAATCATCATTGACATAATAGTGAGCACGCGTCAAGATTGATTCTATGCTTTGAAATAGAAGGCTGTCAACTTCATGATCAAATGAGACTAAGATGTACAATAATATAAAATTGCTTGCTTAACAAATGGAAATGAGTGATAATCAATGGAATGTGCTTAACAAATGGAAAGGAGTGATAATCAATGGAATGTAGAAGATTATTGCTCGCTGCCTCATAAAAATTTGCAATGTTCACATGTTCTACGTATTGTTGCAATTTTTGCTATTGAAAGACTATTCTCTTTCTATGGATGGTGCAGTTACAATCTTTATGAAAATGATGAAATTGCCTACTCTTCCATGTAGCCTTCAATGATGGATATTTAATCCTGATATTTGCTGACAACCCTTTGTAATTCTAGGCCTTTTGGGTAATTAGGCCTGTGATGTTTCCCTTGTCTCTTGCATGGCTTGAAAGCAATATCCTCCATGCTTCTGGCAGGAGTTGGGGAATTATTTCTCCTTAAACCATCTTCAATATCTACTTTGGGGTTGACTAGAATTTATTCTGGGATCAGGTCGGATTGGGGTTGGAGCTAATGGAACAATATTTATGGAATATGTTGCATTGGGATCAGGTTGGATCACGGTAGAAGTTAATGGAATTGCACCCTTGGGACATGTTGGTCTGGAATTGGGTCACATTGGGGCTACAGTTAATAGAACTACACCCTTGGGACATGTTTTCTAGTATTGCGATTGAAGTAAATGGAACTGTTTTTATGGAATAATGTTGCTTTGGGATTGGGTTGGAGTTAATGGAGCCACACCCTTAGGACATGTTAATCGGATTAGGTTTGGAGTTAATGGAACTACATTCCTAGGGCGTGTTGCTCTGGCATTGAGTTGGATTGGGCCTAGAGTTAATGGAACTACACCTTGGGACATGTTGCTCTGTTGCAGGGGCATCAAGTCAGATAGGGAATGGGACATGTTGCTCTATTGCATTGGCATCAGGTCGGATTGGGGTCGGAGTTGAGGAAACTGCACTGCTGGGACATGTCGCTCCAAGGACACCTAAGTTGTTTCCTAGGCAATTGCTACTGCATGGAGTCTCTAATGGTAATGACTGTGACAGAGGTGGCGGCCCAACAACCTGTCCTGGATGCATTTGCAGAGGTAGATGTCTGACATTCTGCAATGGACGAGCCACTGATTGCATTGGTAAGGGGATGTTACTCCTTATGTTTCTAGGAAGGGTTGGGGACTTATTTCTCATGAACTCACTGCTGGAATTTATTCTGCGATTGGGTCAGGTTGGGGTGAGAGGTGACGGGAACAGGAGTTAAAGGGGCTGCACCCCCACGTAATGTTGTTGGGACACTTGGTGGGATTGAAACCTGAGATAAGGGAGCTGCACCCCCAGGAAAAGTTGCTCCGACACTGGGTGGGGTTGAAATAGGAGTTAAGGGAGCTGCACCCCCAGGAAAAGTTGCTCCGACATTGGGTGGGGTTGAAACAGGTATTAAGGGAGTTGCATGCCCAGGAAATGTTGCTCCGACATTAGGTGGCGTTGAAGCAGGAGTTAAGGGAGCTACATTCCCATGAAATGTTGCTCCGACATTGGGTGGAATTGAAACGGGTGTTAAGGGAGCTGCACCCCCAAGGAATGTTGCTCTCATATTGGGTCGGATTAAAGCAGGAGTTAAGGGAGTTGCACCCCTCTGGACTCCTAAATTTCTTCCTCTTGATGGCTACCCAACAGCCTATCCTGGATGCATTTGCAAAGGTGGTTGTCTCACATTCAACAATGGATGAACGGTTGAATGCATTGGCAAGGAAGTGTTAAAAGGTTGCAGTTGGTGCTGTGGATTCCGAGGAAAGCATCCCACATCAGGTTGTCTTAGACGAGGTTGCATATTTGGGATCACAGTCGACAAAATTGGATTGTTACTGGGTGACAATGACTGAGATATGGTATCAAGTGATGGAATAGGTGATGTTCCCAGTTTTTCCAAGATATCCAAAGGAATACCATATGAAAGCGGCCATTCAGGTACGAAATTGAGCAACTGATATCCATAAACAGTCCTTAATTTATGAGGCATCCTAAGGGGTCGTGTCACAGGCACATCTGTTAAGGAGATAGAAGAGATGGAGCCAACACATGAATCTACAGGTCTAGGCATTTGGAGAATTTGTTGCATGGTAGACTGTAAAGTAGACTGAACACTAGTACCTAGAGAAGCGATATTTCTATCAAGGTTGGGGAGAGGAATTTGCATAGAAGACAATTTACCACTAGAAATGGAAACATCCTGTACTATTGGTTGATCCTCAGGGCTCTTCCGTTTTCGGTCATTTGTTCCTGTATTACATCATAATTGCAATAAAAAGGATCTTAGTCCACATTAATAAAATAAACAACTTTTCTGCAGCCAACACATGAATCTACAGGCCTAGGCACTTGCAGAATTTGTTGCATGGGACATGGCAAAGTAGACTGAATACCAGTACCTGGAGAAGAGATATTCCCATCAAGGTTAGGCAGAGGAATTTGCATAGAAGACAATTTACCACCAGAAGTGGAAACATCCTGCTCTGTTGGTTGATCCTCGGGGCTCTTCTGCTTTCGATCATTTGTTCCTATATTACATCATAATTGCAATAAAAAGGATCTTAGTCCACATTAATAAACTGAACAAATTTTCTGTAGCCAACACATGAATATACAGGTCTAGGCATTTGCAGAATTTGTTGCATGGGACGCTACAAAGTATACTGAATACTAGTACCTGGAGAAGAGATATTCCCATCAAGGTTAGGCAGAGGAATTTGCATAGAAGACCATTTACCACCAAAGGTGGAAACATCCTGCTCTGCTGGTTGATCCTCATGGCTCTTCCTCTTTGGGTCACTTGTTCCTGAATTACATCAAAATTTCAACAAAATAGAACTTAATACGCATTAATAAACTAAACTTTTATGGATTCAACACATGAATCTACACGTCTATGCACTTGCAAAATTTGTTGCACGGAAGACTGTAAAGTATACTGAGCACTAGTACCTCGAGAAGTGATATTTCCATCAAGGTTGGATAGATGAATTTGTAAAGAAGACATATTACCACAAGAAGTGGAAACATCCTGCCCTGTTGGTTGATCCTGAGGGCTTATCTTCTTCCAGTCATTTATTCCTGTGTTACAGCAAATTTACAATAAAAAAGAACTTAGTCCACCTTACTAAACTGAAACTTTCTGAAACAAACACATGAATCTACATGTCTAGGCACTTGCAAAAATTGTTGCATGGGAGATTGTAAAGCAAACTGAACACCAGTACCTGGAGAAGCGATATTTCCATCAAAATTGGGCACATGAATCCGTATAGAAGAGAATTTACCACCAGAAGTGGAAACATCTTGCTCTGTTGGTTGATCCTCGGGGTTGTTCCTCTTTTGGTCATTTGTTCCTGAATTACATCAAAATTGCAACAAAAGAACTTAGTCCACATTAATAAACTAAACTTTTTTAGAGCCAACATGTGAATCTACTCGTCTAGGCACTTGCAAGAAATGTTGCATGGGAGACTGTAATGTAAACTGAACACTGAGTACCTGGAGAAGCGATAATTCCATCAAGTTTAGACAGATGAATTTGCTCAGAAGACAATTTACCAGCACAAATGGAAACATCCCGCTCTGTTCGTTGATCCCCGGGGTTCTTCCTCTTTAGGTTATTTATTCATGTATAATAACAAAATTGCAATAAAAAGGAACTTAGCCCACATTACTAAATTGAACTTTTCACCTGAGATAAATGGATTAAACAGCTTAAATTCAGGAAACGGGTTTTGGTTTAATTATAAAGATGATCCATGATTTAGATTCACCTAAAATAGGTTGGACATTTCGCAAACGAAAATTCGCAGGCGTCTTCAACAACAACCAACATGAATCTGAAGAAAAATTTCGACAACGACAATGGATTTCTCAGCAGCTTTTCTTCCTCTGGGGCGTATTCACCCTCGACTCCTGCAGATTCAATCACGAAAATCATTTGGATGCAGCAGTCGTCATTAAACGATTCATCTCTGAACAATTGTTTTTGCAAATGTTTCAAATATCGTGAATAGTTCGAACCACTCAACTACCTTCCCTTGATCGAATGATTAACAATCTTCTAATCGTCTAACACATCATCTGACGGCACACAGGGATGACAAGTAGATTTTAGGGAAGTTCATTTCAAAGGGAAACGCCTTACGACATAAATAAATTTATTTTATGTAAAACGTCTAAAAACTCATGAATTATCAAAGAAATTAAAAAGTTAATTTTTTAATATAAAAAATAAAAAATAATAATAATATACAAAAAAAAAAACCAAATAATGAAATATTAATAAATAATGAATACATACAGTGTTACATATGAATCAGAGCTCTAACTTATAGACAAAATGATATTTTCACTAGAACAATATGATATAAAAGATTGTGATTTTTTGTTGTTTAAAATACATTTTTTAACATATAAATGAATTCAACTCCTTGGAAAAACCTTGAGGCACTAGAATGCTATAGATTAAGCAACTTAAACTCGAATTTTTTAAAATCTTTGCAAGATTTTGTTTAAAATTACCCAAAAAAAAATGTCGTGAAAAAAGTCATAAAAAAAATCATTTCGTTAGACTATGCCGAATATTAATATTACATTAATAATATATTTGTGTTATAATTAATGTAATAGGAACATCGAGGATGAAAACCACTTCCTCTTAGAGTGCCCCGTGTACAACCACATTAGATCTCAGTTTCACAATCTTTGTTACAATACTGACCTTCCTAGCCTTTTACAATGTCAAAATTATAGTGAGCTTGGAGGCTTCCCTCAAGAATTTTGAGCATAGAAGAAAATCTTAAATCAAAAAAAGTAATTTGTTCTTTAGGTCCGATAGACCAAATGTTTGGTCCCGGTGGAACGTAACCACCACCACCACCATCATCAATCATCAATATTTATAAAAATATTATAATATTATTATTATTATTATTAATGTTATCCATATTAAAATTATTTCTATCAATATTTTTTTGACAAAAATAATACTAATAACTAATATTAGTATTATATAATTATTAATATTATATAGCATTAACGTTAGTGTTATATAGGGTTATTTCGAATGGTCGAACGATCGGGCTCTGCTGCTAGGGTTTCTGGCATCTCTCTGAAACGGCACAGAACGGCCTAGACGCTCCACCCACCCAAGACCTGACCTCCTGCTGCATGCGACAGGGTAGTAAGAGGAACAGGAGCAGAGCACATGGAAGCCCCACAGGGGGGAGTGCAACTGCTCTCCCCTAAAGCAACTGACATGCTACCAGGAACGGAGGCGTCCATCATCTTTGGATCTGTTGATGAGGAGATGCTCAGGGCAGAGCACGTGCAACCAAAAAAGAACACAGGGACAAATCTGCAGTCAGAAAAGACAAGAGATAACCATGGCAGAAGTGACAATGCAGAGGACAAACCAAAGATCACTTCGAAAACCTGCAAACCTGTCGCCGCTGAAAGGCCAAGAATAGAGCTACCAGGACAAAAGATCGACAAGCGTATCCAATATATGAGGGATCACGCCCTCATAGGAAAGTTCATAGGGTTCTGGCTAACAGAGAAAGCCCTATGGGGTTGGATAGCAGCGAAATGGAAACCCAAAGGCCACGTGACACTGCGGCTAGGACCGAAAAGGTTCTTCACAGCCATCTTCCTATGCTTGGAGGACAAGTACAAAATCATGGATGAAGGACCTTATTTCTTTAATTCAGCTGGATTATACCTGAGAGACTGGGTAGCCAGATTCAACCCGGACAAAGAAGACCTGACCTGGGCTCCAGTTTGGATAAGATTGTACTCACTCCCAAAGGAATATTGGGAAGAAAGTTTGCTCAAAGACATAGGCAATGGTCTGGGTGAAAACATAAAGGCCGCAGAAGAAACAAAGCTTCAAAGATACACCTCCTATGCCCGCATCTGCGTCTTCATGCACCTGGACCAAGCCCTGTTGGACTCGGTAAGTCTCGCTCACTATGATCATGAGTGGATTCAGCCCTTAGACTATGAACATGTACCTTTCCGATGCCAAAAATGTCATGCTCATGGACATTTGTTCAGAGATTGCCCACTAAATGCCATGACTAGCAATATAGATTCCCCCAACCCTCCTACCCAAGACGGCTTCACCAAAGCTCCCAGCCGTAAACGATCGCATAAAAAGCCCTCAACCGGGAAAAAACCCATGTCAAACTCTGCTGTCACCCCCTCCACCAGTAATAGCTTTGAAATCTTAGCCCAAGCCTCTAACGAGCCAGATCTAAGCCATAAGACCACACCACCGCTCAATGATGCCTCTCTCCACCCCCCTCCTTCGGACCAACCCCCTGAGCCCCAACTCTTCAAAGATGTTGAAGCTGATCCCATCATAAGCCAAAAATAGCCAACAGAGAAAACAAATGATATGGAAGTTGATGGAACACCAGATCAATCCCAGATCATAGACCCTTTCATAGCTGGAAGCAGTTAGGTGCAACAAATGGATGAAGAACCAGAGAGCATAGATATGGAAGGATTAGACATCCTACAGCTCGAAATAGCCTGAAAAAAAAGGGACTATGACAAAATCTCAGAAATTCAGCTAAGCAAACTGGAAGTGGTCATTTCAAAAGCATACCAGCAAAGACAACTTGGCATTCAGCGAGGAAGCCATTGGGATGGTGGGCTTAGGACAAAAGATTTCAAAAAAAGAGGACAAAAAATGGAGCTCCAGCGAATAATAGAAGTTGGAAAAATCCTGCTAGATTCGGGCAGGTATGCAAAATTGACGAAATACTACAAACCTTCTACAAACGTTGAATAATGAAGCTCATCTCATGGAATTTAAGAGGGCTAAATGGCCCAGGAAAACTCAAAATCCTGAAAAAAATGATAAAGATGGAAAAGCCACAAATATGTTTTCTGCAAGAAACTAAATGTAACAGTAGTACTTTAGAAAGCATCCTTTCTAAAGCTTCGCTGAGATGTCAAACAGTAGCGGTGGACGCTTCAGGAGCCTCGGGAGGGCTAGCCATTGCATGGGACTCGAAAGCGCTATCACTCTCAGACTTTCATGCCTCTCACCACTTTATTCAGGCCACTTTTCATCTTTTAAGTACTAATATATGTGGGCTCCTTTCCAATGTCTATTTCCCGCAGGACGCAAGGAAAAAGACAGATCTACTCAACACAATAGAAGCCTTGAATAACCACTTAAAAGCATCCTCTGTGGATCATTGGAGGAGACTTCAACATGATCACCAAGATGGAGGAAAAGCTGGGCGGAAGAAACAGGTTGGAACAGGAAACTACTTACTTCAAAGACTTCATCCACAACGCCTCTCTTATTGACCTGCAATTTTGCAATGGCAAATATACCTGGAGTAACAGAAGAGCGGGAAAACACCAAATTGCTTCTAAACTTGACAGATTCCTTATATCAGACAACTCGATCCAGATAGGAGGAGATATAACAGCGGGAATCCTTCCCCACTCAGGCTCAAATCATTGGCCAATCTCCCTGCAATGGCAGCGACCGGGCAATGCCACAGGGCGACCATTTCTCTTTGAAGAATTTTGGTTCACTCATCCGGATTTCAAGGACTTCATCAAATCCACTTGGAAAGCCTTTATACCACCAGAGGGATCCGAAATGTTCCAATTCCAACAGAAATTAAAAAATATCAAGTACCATTTAAAGCGCTGGAATGTGGAGACCTTTGGAAATATCTTCAAAGAGCAACAAAACCTAATGAGAGACTTGGCAAATCTCCATCTACAAATAATCACAGGAGGTCACACGAAAGCGACTCTGGAGGAAGAGCAAAGTATCCACAAACAACTGGAAGAAAGAAGGAAGGAGGAGGAGATACTATGGAAGAAGAAATCCAGAATCACATGGCTAAAAGAAGGAGAGCGGAATACTAAGTTCTTCCACCGAACAATGGTACAACGAAGAATGCACAACAATATGCCTTTCCTCCAGAAGCAAGGTGGGGTACGAATAGAACAGCATGAGGAAATTGAGAAAGAATTTCTAACTCACTTCAAGGAGGTTCACCAAGAGCCAAATACGGACAGGGGACCAACTATAGAAAGAATCATCCAAAATGTGCCAAAACTTATAACTGAGGAATGCAATGAACTTCTTCTTCGACCTATTCTAACTTAGGAGGTGGATACTGCCATGTCTCAACTCAAAGAAGGCAAAGCTCCAGGCCCAGATGGCTTCACTACAACCTTTTTTCATACTTTCTGTGACATGGTCAAACTTGAAGTCTGGGCGGTGGTGGAGGAATCAAGAGCTCTTCACTGGCTGCTACCGTCTCTCAATTCTACCTTCTTAGCTCTTATCCCAAAAGAGGAGGAGTCCACCGCGCCTGAAAAGTTTTGGCCGATTGCTCTATGTAATGTCATTTACAAGGTGATCTCCAAGGTAATAGCCAACAGGTTAAAACCCCTTCTATCTCTACTCATCTCTCCTGAACAGTCAGGGTATGTTGAAGGAAGACAGATCTTGGATGGCATAATCCTCACGCACGAGATTATCCACTCCCTCAAGCAAACTAGGTAGGCAGGTATGATTCTAAAGTTGGATCTCTCTAAGGCTTTTGACAAGCTCAGCTGGTCCTATATACAAAAAATTCTTAATGCTTTTGGCTTCTCTCACATGTGGATCTGCCGGATTATGAGTCTTTTAACTTCCTCCTTCTTTTCTATTCTTGTGAATGGCTACCCGTTTCAGCCATTCAGGCCCTCTCGGGGAATCAGGCAGGGTGATCCCCTCTCCCCCTTCCTCTTCATCCTGATGGCTAAAGGTCTGGGTCGTCACATCAAGCATTCTCATCTCTCTCATCAGCTTAAAGTCCTTTCCATTCACAACTCCCCTGCTATAACTCACCAGCAGTTTGTTGATGACAACATGCTCTTCGGTTATCCTTTTGTACAGGAAGCCTCCCGCTTCAAATCTCTGCTCAATGACTTCTTTGAAGCCTCAGGTACTAGTATCAACAATTCCAAATCACAAATCTTCTTCTTCCATACCCAGCCTGTTGTCAAGCTTGCTGTAGCCAGAATTTTCGGTTTCACCATCGCCACTCTTCCATTCAATTACCTTGGCGCCCCCCTCATCGCTTCTGCCATCAAGCACTCCTCCTGGTGCAGGCTCATTGAAAAGCTTGAAACACGTCTAAACCTCTGGACATATAGATCCCTAAACATGGCCAGTCGTGTGGTGCTCATAAAAGCAATACTACAGGCAATACCGCTTTACCTGTTCTCAATCTTGGCAGCCCCAAATGGGTCTTAAAAAGGATAAGAGACTTACAAAGAGGTTTCCTCTGGGGGAACTCAACCACAAACCGTAAATGGGCACTGGTAAAATGGACCATTGTTTGTACGACCAAGGAAAAAGGAGGTATTGGCCTTAGAGACCCCAATCATAGTAATGCAATCATGAGTGCCAAAATCTGGTGGCAATGGCTCTCTTCACCAGAAAAACCTTGGGATGCCATCTGGACTGCCAAGTATGCCAACCATAAGCCATTGGAGGAACTCATAAGATACATTCCCAGTGTCAATGGTTCTCTGATATGGAATGCAGCCAAACAACACTTCCAGTTAATTCAACACCATAGTTTCTGGGAAGTTCGAAATGGTCAAACCGCACGATTCTGGATGGACGCGTGGAACCAACTGCCAAATCTTAATGGAATCCTAAATATTCCACCCAACTTCATCGAAGTGGCCCAACAACAGAATAAGATATGGGAGTATTTGGATCAGGAACAAGAGCAAGGATTTCGGAAGTAGAAACAAGGTATCCAGCTTACCAGAAATATGGAACATCCATTCACAAAAGAATTGGAAAAGGAGCTGAGCAAAAGAAGCATCTGATACTCAGAGGACAGAGACATTCTATGATGGGGTTATCGGCCTAAGGGGGCTTTCACCACTTCAGAGGCTTATAAAGTCATAAGCATAGACCTGACCCCCCCCGGACCCAATATGGACCAAAATGTGGGGGTTTGGCTCGTGGCCCAAAGTTTCTCTTTTTTTATGGCTGGTTGGACACAAAAGAATTTTAACTTGGGATAAACTCCGACGGAGAAACTATCATGGCCCCTCCATATGTGTCAACTGCAAATCTCAAGAGGAAACCACTCAACACCTTTTGGACACTTGCCCCTTGGCCAACCAAATATGGGAGAAGGCAAGTTTCAAGAGTCAAAGAAATTGCAGGCTTCTAAATGATATAACAAATACCCTAAGACACTGGCCAATGAATCCATATAAATGTGAAATTCTCAATCACTTATGGCACATTCTTCCTGGGCTGCTTCTATGGAACATATGGAAAGAATGAAACAAAAGGATATTCAAGGATCAGTATTCCCCGATTGACATTATCTGGCGCAAGGTCTGTGGGAATCTAGAAGAAACCTTGCAGCTTAAATCCTGGAACACGGAAGACCTTCCAACTCTAGATAATGAGAAGGCTATCTGGGAAAACTGGAACTTACATCTACCCCAGAAGCTCCACAACAAAATCCAGCATAATGGCAGCAGAACCAAAAAGGTCTCCTGGATTGCCCCTCCTGAGCACTCCTTCAAACTCAATTTTGATGGAGCCTCAAAAGGCAACCCTGGGATAACTGGATATGGTGGAATTTTCAGAAAACATGATGGCAGGCCTCTTCAAACCTACTATGGAAACATCGAATGGGACACAAACAACTCGGCTGAGTTGGAAGGTCTTTAGAAAGGTCTCATTCTTTCCCGGCATAACAACTTCAACCCCCTGGAGGTAGAAGGCGATTCTCAAATCCTAATTAACATGGCTAAGCATCTCCTAAATGGCTCTCATGCAAAGAAAATTGCCACGAGCTGGAGGCTTGAAGCGAGACTGGAAGCAATGGAGCAAGAACTACTTAATAACAGAGCCATCACCTTCAATCACATAAGAAGAGAAGGCAACAAGGTAGAAGATTTTATGGCCAACATTGGCGTGGAAAGTGAGTATACTCTACAAGCAGGAACTCTAGAGATACTAAAGAATCATGCACAAGCTCAGGAATGCAATCACCTGGTCCAAAATGACACCACCCCCCAGATGCGGGTGCAAACTAACGTGAATAGGCTGATGGGACGGGGGTGCAGGGAAGGCCACCTGCCTGCCATGCGCAGAGGCGACTTGGAAGACGGTGGCGAAGGACATCCCTGGAAGGCGAAGTTAAATGCTATGGGACGGCAGCCAAGGAGCATTTACACTCCGACCTCATTTGGCTGCGTTGCAGAATTTGGCTCCGCTTCACACTTGAATGCCTCATTAATGGCGGCCGACCCTCGAGGTAGAGCATGGAGGTTTATAAACAGAGGCAGCCCAGGCATCACCATGTTCATTTGGGCAGGGTCTGGGGTTCCCATTCCGTTGTTGGTGCTGACAAATTCCGGCCCTAGTCTGATTTATTCCACCCCAGGTCTGATTGCCCAGTTTGTTTACTCCCCTGTTGGTCTTTTGCATTTCAATTCGACTCAGGACTGCTCTGTCATCATGGTCAGGACTCGTCAGCGAATGATGAGTCGTCGCAGCTCCAGTCGTGGAGGGTCATCGCGCCCCGCAGCTGAGGCGAAAACTCATTCTCCTTGTCACTGCCCTCATTGTCGCTGTCACTGCCATTGCCCTCAATTGGGAGGTGCAAGCTCTCTCAGGCGCAACCAATTTATGGAGGCCAGCTCACCTGGGTCTTTGGCTGCTCCTTACTTCGGCTCAGCTATTTTTAGCTTCAACAGCCCCTGAATCGTCCAAGAATTAACGCCCATGTCTCTGTTCTTTTTATTGATGAAGCCCAGGACGAGGGCGGATCCAGTGCTCCTCCATATTTCGAGGCCCCAGTCGACACAGCCAAAACATCTGAACTGCCCACGGTGGACAAGGGGAAGGGCACAGAATTGCCATACCTTCAGTTGGAGAAGAACGAGAAGTAGCCAGAAGCGGCCGAGGCGAAAGAGGACCAAGCTCAGGAAGAGGAAGAATATGGATGGTGCCCAATTGTGGAGGAGGTGCCGGAGGACTAGTTTGCTGCCAAGTCTCAGGTCCTCTAGCTCGGATGGGATTCTGGGTCTTTCCTTTCTTTTTGGTCATGTCCATCTGTCCAATTGTCTCTGGCTTGTCTACGTGTCGATTATCTTTTATTTTAATGTGTCAATGCGGCAATATGTCATCGCTGAGGCGTAGGGTCGGTTACAGTCCTGTTTGGTTATCAGATTTGTGGTCGGTTATAGTCGTGCAAGGGTGTCAATTTTGTCCTCCCCTGCGTGGGAATGATTTCACTGGTCTCAAACACCCCTGTGAGGGAATGAATCAGGTAGCCCTCTCTTTCTGCTACATTTGGTTGATCTAGAATGCCACTCTTTCAGGCAGATAGATCTTTCAGACAACATGTTTATAATTATTCTCTGGTTTTTTGTATATAATAGAATAGTTTAATCGAGAAAAAAAAAAAAAACATTAATGTTATATAATTATTATTAATATTATATATTGTTAACATTAATATAGTGAAATTTAATGTTAAATATTATTAATCATAATCCAATTATAATATTATAATCATACTTTATATAGATTATAAATTATTATAAACTTACAGTAAAACAAAATAATTATTTTTATTATTAATATAAATTATAATATTAATTAATTATAATATAATATAATAAAATATAATTTTAATATAAAAATTAAAACTAATAAAATATTTCTTGAAACAAAAATACGAAAATCTAATATTATTTATACCTAATAAAACATATTAAAACTTAATATTATTAAAACTAGAAAACTTATTATTATTAAAAGCTATATAATATTGTTAAAACCTACACTGATGATTACATTTGTGTAAAGATTTCCACTAAAGACAGTCATCCAAGTGCCAATGACGGAGTAAAAGAATTCTTTAACCATCAGTAGCACGGAAGAATGTAAACGACAATTACACACTTCAATACACTTGAATCTAGTTATTCTCAATTCAAATCCCATTTTAATGCAGTCTCGTTTTTATTAATTTTTAGATGTGGTTAATTACAAGTGGCACAGTGAGTAAATATGTAAATATAAACCTAGTTTAAATTTTAAATATATGAATTAGACATGTAAATTAATATTTGAAATTCTATTTATTGATTTAAAAGAAATAGCTAAAATATGTAAATATTTATATTTTCAATCATAAAATAAGAATATGTAATTAAGGAAATGATTATTCTGCTCACTTTCAGAATGTCTATCAATATAACATAATAACATTTAATAATGTATATATTTACATTTTAATTTATGTTTAAATTTTATTTTATATTTTTAATGTTAATTTATTTTTTTTTTTAATGTCCAATTTTACAAACAAATTCATTATAAAAATTTACATCATTGTCAGGCCGTATTTAAGAAAATATATATGGATAATCTTTGTCAAACTGGATTTCATGAAACTATAATTAGCAATTGCCCCAAAAGACTAGTTAAATTTTATAAATATAATAAAAATAAAAATATCATTATGAATAAGCACTTAGTAATAATGTGCATTGCGTATTGTATTTTGGATTAGTAAAGCTCATATTTATAAATTGTGGTGATATAAGTAGTATATTAGAGGTGGTAAACTCAAGTGTATCAATGAAATTGTACAACCTACATGGAACCAAAGGATCATAGAGTAATTGAGAAGAGATGGAAGATTGAATTTTTGGATCATGCAATTGTCTATGAGCTTCAAATTAAATGTTGTTTATCTCATTTTTTTTATAATATGGTGGTCATAAATCTTGTGGGGAGTATACTAAATGATGATGGTGAAAGCAACAGTCATAAAGAATCATAGTTTTTTTTTTTTTTTTTTGTCATCTTCAACTTTTCATAGTAGATCATAGATCACTTTATTCCATCCATGAGTTTGATAATCTTTTGGACATCTAGTTGTAGGTTGATCTCGAAAAGCATAAATTGCATATCAACTGAGGTGGACATCCTTGTAGTAGGGATCATTTTTTAGTTTGTATTTCAATGTCGTTATTACACCCAAATCCTTTTCAGTAAAATTGTGTCTTTTGACAATGAGGATGTTCAATTCAAAAACCATATGAGGTAAATAGTTGGAAATAGTATTGTTGTCTTGGTGAAGCTGATTGTATAGCCATTGTATTTGTATTGACCTCTATGGGCATGAGTAACTTGTAGAATGGGGTTCACAAGTGCAGTGAGCATTTCTTCAATTTGTGTTAAATTAAGAAAGGGTAAGTGTTTTTGCATCGAGGTCCATTTTGTTTGAAAGAGAAAAATGATAAGTAGACTTAAAGCAATACAAAGAAAGCACGAAAGATTACCATGCAAAAGTCTTGTTTTGATACATGGGTATGATTTTTTTTCATATGGTGCAAACATGCATGGTAGAGAGTTTACCTATCTTTTCATGAAAGTGATGGTGCTCATCATTAGGGGGTTGTATTGGTTTTGAAGAAGGTGAGGTGAATTGGTTTGCATTGTTGGGGGAGAGTTTGAGGTAGGAGGGGAAGCAATTGAAGTAATGAGATTTTGCTGTTTTTTTATAAATGAGTCACCAACATGCATATATTGTATCTTTGTTTTGTGCATAAAGAAGAAGATGGATATGGTCCCCTCATTTAATAGTCTCAATTATTTAATGAACATTAATAATTACTAAAAGGGATAAATACCGGGGATTATACTTCTTTGATGGATATTTTTTCTGTTTTTTTATAAATGAGTCACCAACATGCATATATTGTATCTTTGTTTTGTGCATAAAGAAGAAGATGGATATGGTTCCCTCATTTAATAGTCTCAATTATTTAATGAACATTGATAATTACCAAAAGGGATAAATACCAGGGGTTATACTTCTTTGATGGATATTTTTTGTATTTTTTATAAATGAGTCACCAACATGCATATATTGTATCTTTGTTTTGTGCATAAAGAAGAAGATGGATATGGTCCCCTCCTTTAATAGTCTCAATTATTTAATGAACATTGATAATTACTAAAAGGGATAAATACCAAGGGTTATACTTCTTTGATGGATATTTTTTGTGTTTTTTATAAATGAGCCACCAACATGTATATATTGTATCTTTGTTTTGTGCATAAAGAAGAAGATGGATATGGACCCCTCATTTAATAGTCTCAATTATTTAATGAACATTGATAATTACTAAAAAAAAAAGATAAATACAGGGGTTATACTTCTTTGATGGATATCTGCTCAGTGTGTAATGATGCATGTAACGTTCCTAATTAGTGGAATCCAATATTTTTGTGACGTCATCATATGGATTGTCCATCCAGTGAATTGAAATAAAGGGTTATGCTTTGCATCATGCAAAAATCTTAAACCGTAAACCCTACCACTACAATGTTATTGGGAAACCTATAACCATTGATTCTGCACGCACCTATGCGTTGTGTTTTTTAGGCGGGTGTCTAGTAGACCACTGATTCAATTATGGAAATTTTAGTATGATTTTGTTCAAATTTGATGGGAATTATTAAAAATCCAAACCATAGCTCTTAAAGCTTTTTAATAATGCTGAATAAATATTTACTATTATTAAAAAAATGATTAAGTACTTCCACAATCAATTAAAAAACGCAATTTTTGAATGGTGACCTCACGCACTACGTAACCAGGACGAGATGGCAAACGTGTGGACTTCCTCGGTTTTGTAAGTTCCCGGTGGCCCTTTTTGCATTATTTTATTTGCAGCGTACGTATGGACTGAACTAAACAACATTTGGATTTTAGCCAGATAGTTACAGCAGGCTGTCATCCCTTCCAGAAGAGGATTTAAAACCCCCATCTGTACCTTACTATTATGGTGTAATCTAAGTTCGTCGTCGTAAGGAAGGTAGACCCCTTAGGAATCTCGACGAAAACATGAATAACCTAACCGATGTTCTAGTAACCAGGGGTTAAATGTGTGAAATTGCACAACCTACAGGGTGGAAGATTGAATTTTTGGATGATGCAATCTATGAGCTTCAAATTGAATGTTGTTTATTAAATTTTTTTATAATGTGGTGGTCATAAATTTTGTGGGGGCATATACTCAATGATGATGGTGAAAGCAACCAGGGATAAAGAATCATAGTTTTTTTTTTTATTTCTTGCTGTCTTCAACTTTTCATAGTAAATCATAGATCACTTTATTTTATTTATAAGTTTAATAATTTTTTGGACATCCATGAGTTTTATAATCTTTTGGACATCTAATTTATTACATTTTTTTATAATGTGGTCATAAATTTTGTGGAGCGTATATTCAATGATGATGGTGAAAGCAACCAAAAATAAAAAATCATAGTTTTTTATTTCTTGCCGTCTTCAATTTTTCATAATAAAACATAGATCACTTTATTCCATCCATAAATTTGATAATTTTTTGGACATCCTTGAGTTTGATAATCTTTTGATAATTTTTTGGACATCCTTGAGTTTGATAATCTTTTGGACATCTAATTATAAGTTAATCTGAAAAAACATGGAAAAACATAAATTGCATATCAACTGAGGTGGAAAAGCATAAATTGCATACCAGCTGAGGTGGACATCCTTGTAGTACTTCCACACTCAATTAAAAAACGCATTTTTTGAATTGTGACCTCACGCACTGCGTAACCAGGACGAGATGGCAAACGTGTGGACTTCCTCGGTTATTGAAGTTCCCAGTAGCCCTTTTTGCATTATTTTATTTGCAGCGTAGGTATGGACTGAACTAAACAACATTTGGTGAGCAGCCAGCTAGTTACAGTAGGCTGTCCTCCCTTCCAGAAGAGGATTTAAAACCCACATCTGTACCTTTCTATTATGGTGTAATCTAAGTTCGTTGTCGTAAGGAACATAGACCACTCGGAAATCTCGACGAAAACATGAATAACCTAACCAACGTTCTAGTAACCCACGTTCTAATAACTTATCCACTTAAAAAATAAAAAAATAAATAATAACTTATCTACTTTAAAAATAAAAGAATGCAATAACTTATTCACAAGAAAAATAAATAATAAATTATTTACTTAAAAAATAAAAGATGCAAAGGAAAATGCTATGGTTAATCATGATTTAGCTATGGTTGATTATTATTGAACATGGTTTGATTATCATTTGATTATGCTCAACTAGTTGAATATGATTGACTATAGTTGACTATGGCTTGAATATGATTGACCATATTTTGACTATGGTTCATTTATTGTTGACCATGATTTGACTATAATTGTCATTGCAATGGTGGTTGTTGATGGGTAACCATGCTTTGACTATAGTTAACACTTGGTAATAAGCTTCCATGCAACTCAAATTGGAGACCATTAAAAATTATATTGGCAACAATTAAAAACTATGTCACAGAAACATATTATTATCAAGATGTTTTTTATATTAATGTGAATATTGTTGTTGTCCTTATTATTATTAATGATTGTATCACATTAATGTTATTAAATGTTACTAACAATGTTTTGTGTATATATGTTTTCACTGTTAGTCATCATGTTCTATGTAAATTTTGCATTTCCATTGTATGTAGAGTTTATAATTGTATAAAATCTACTAGCAGTTGAAATCCAAAATTTTGTCCGTGTTATTATCAACATTAATATTAATATAAAAATTAATTATAAAAAAAATGGAAAAAATCACATAGATAATTTTATGGTGGATGCATTTTGAACCACATAATGTGGTTCATCATCAAGACTAAGATAGAAAGACTTGTCTAAAATTATAAAGAAGTAATGTAGAGATGGGAGAATCATAACAATTAGATTGGAATAGATATAAAATAAAAATTATT
>APFE031273091.1:170107-205249 GCA_000404065.3 Pinus taeda | reverse complement strand
ATAAATAATGAATATATACATTGTTACATATGAATTGGACCTCTAACTTATAGACAAAATGATCTTTTTCACCAGAATCATAAGATATAAAAGATTGTGATTTTTTTATTGTTTAAGATACATTTTTTAATGCATAATAGATTCAACTCCTTCCAAAAACCATGAGGCACTAGAATGTTATAGATTAAACAACTTAAACTCAAATTTTTAAAAATCTAGGCAAGATTTTGGTTAAAATTAAATATAAAAAATACCTTAAAAAATCGTTTCTTCTATTAATTAGACTATACCAAATATTATTCTCACATTAAATAATATATATTTATATTATAATGATTTAATAATATTATTATTAATGTTATCAATATTGATATTATTTTTATCAATATTTTTTCTAAAGAAAAAAATATGGTACTAAGTAATTAATATTGTGTTATATATAATTATTAATGTTATAGTGTTAACATTAATATTAGTGAGATTTATTATTAAAATATTATTAATAATAATCAATAATAATATTATTAACTATTACTTTAATATAAACATTAAATTATTATAAAATTTATAATAAAACAAATTTATAAATAGCAATAATAATTCATATTGGACGTTTCTGTAATTCATGATATAATGATTAAGATCTTTCGGAAAATCACATGGAGAATTATTGGTCTACGAAACTCAATCTAGGTTTATCGTGAGGATTAGACTAAGGATCAGGACCAGGTTGCATGATTCATGATATAATGATTAAGATCTTTCGGAAAATCACATGGAGAATTATTGGTCTACGCCTTTCGATACTCAATCTAGGTTCATCGTTAGTATTAGACTAAGGATAAGGATCAGGACTAGGTTGCATCTCTGAGATATATTTTAGCAATCTGTTAATCTTGTTCCTAGATTGAGATTCGCGTGGACCAATAATTCTCCATAAAATTTTCCAGAAAAAACTTAATCATTATTACACTAATATTTAATATTAAATATTATTAATAATATAAATAATAATATTATAAAACATTATTAAAACTTGATATTATTAAAATCTATAAAATATTGTTAGAACCTAGCATGGTGATTACATTTGTGTAAAGATGATCCGCTCATACAATTGCCAATGACGGGAGTAAAAAAAATTCTTTAACCATCAGTAGCACGGAGGAATGTAAACGCCAGTTACATACTTCAATACACTTGAATCTATTATCAATTCAAACCACATTTTTATGCAATCTCGCTTTTATTAATCCTTATATGTGGTTAATTACAAGTGGCATCGTAAATATATTTAATCATATTTTGTAAATTTTTAATTTAATTATAGTTTAAATATATGATTTAGACCTGCAAATTAATATTTGAAATTTTATTTATTGATTTAGAAAAAACAATTAGAATAGGTCGATATCTTATATTTTTAATTATAAAATTGGAATAGGTAATCAAGAAAATAATTAATTTGCTTATTTCTAATATTTAATTTTTATAAAATTTGAATATCACGTTTCTATAAATTTACATAATTTTTTTTTTTATTATTAATTCTAAATTTCTCAGTAATAAATTATATAAAGAGAATAATTAAAGTATTGAAGTGATAAATCCTTTGCCACAGAGGATATGCGATATTCTATGGTATATTCATTAATGTCAGAATTTATTATCATTGTATTTTTGAATTAATTTTGTGATTTTATATATGGAAAGGTTATGCACTGATACAATGTATCTGCTCTTCTGAACGATGGCGGGAGCAGGGCTCTAGAGCTTTCAGCTTGTTCTCTAGTTGTCGATCCTTCATCGGAAGCCTCGCCTCATTAACGATCCTCCGCCACTGGGGTTCATCCAACGACAGCGTGTAAACCCTTATCTCTTATGTCGACTAGTTTGTGAGGTAGAATGATAATGTGTTTTGTTTCATCGACTTTACAGAGTTAATGGTCTGGCCCAAACTTATGGTTTGCTTACCCTTTTGATGTTACAGTCGGCCCTCCTCGGCTACTACATGCTCACTTTGGTGGCGTGGTTAGTCGACTCATCCAACGTTTTGTTGCTTCGGCAAAATGTATCAAACTCTCGGCCCTAGCAGGTACAGTAGTCTTCCTGAGTTTTGAAACACCATTAAACATTTCTCAGACTTGTTGGGTATATGTAATTGTTTTCCTTTCTTGCATGTCAGGTTCCTCCGGAGTCATCTCATTACTCGAAGAAGGTTACGCAAGGCGCACCTTCCGGAGTCCTGTCAAGGTTTATCATTTTACCCTATTGGGTATCCGAGTATGTGAAAGTTCTTGTTTTGAAATGTTATCAAGCGATAGTTCTGGATGTTTAGATTATGCTCCAGCTGGGTTTTACGCTCTGGTTCTCGTAATTTACTTTCCATGAGAGTTTGTGCACAGGCCTTTAAGCTTTAATTTACGTCATGTCGAATCTTGGAGCCTTTTCTCCTCATTTGGATTTTCGGGTATGCGGCTAGTCCTGCCCCTCTGCGGGAGGCATTTCTTAATATAATTTTTATCAATAGTTTTGATTATGATAGTCCTCATTAAGAGGGTTTCTGGGTTTATTGTGTGATTTGTTTGAATGAACCGCTACTAAAATGTAAAGAGACTTAAGAGGATCTTTATACCCTTGATTGAATTCCGTTCTCCTCTTCTCGAATTCTGTTTTATGAATAGTTCTTCACTGTTTTAATGCAATGAATATATCAGTTCGCGTTTTCCACAAATGGTTGATAGCTTGTTGATTATGTTCTATAGTATTTGTAGTTACTGTTGACAGTAAATTTGTTGAATTTGTTCTATAATACTTGTAGTTACTGTTGAAAGTACCAGGGTTTTCGACCCGAGTTCTAACATTACTATGCTTCATAGTATATACTGGCGAAAACCTGTGGAGGGTTCTTGTCCTTTGGACTCATAATTAATTCTAGGGTTTCTTAGTTTATGTGTGGAGGGTTCTTGTCCTTTGGACTCATAATTAATTCTAGGGTTTCTTAGTTTATGTGTAATTTCTTCCTTGGTAGACCACCATTATTCGGTAGGGTTTCTTAGTTTATGTGTAATTTCTTCCTTGGTAGAACACCATTATTCGGTTAACATTTAGTTATTGAAAACTAGTATTTTCTCATTTTCTTTTGTTTGGAGTAATTTCCTTTGCAAAATAAGGATTTGGCATAACAATGGTTTGGTCCTAAATATCAATTTCTTATTCTTTTACAACGTTGTATGAGAATGAAAAGAATTTATTTTGAATATTCAGTCATGTTAAAATAATTCTTTCTAGAACTGTAATACTATTGTTGACATATTACATTTTATTTGGGAATTCCCTCCTTTGATTTCTATCTTCCCTTTTAAAGGGGTTTGCATGGTATTCATTTTAAGATTTATTCTTCTAAGGATTTTGTTGCTCTTGCTACAAATTTGTGGAGTTTTTAGGTAATTACTGTATATACTAGGATCCAGTTACAAATTGCTACTACATACCATTATTCTTAAATGCTCTAGAGAAATATCATTTTTTCAATTTTTATTGCAACCTTAATCTAACAGCATAATTAATTACAACAAGTTTAGAATACTTATCTGGTTCCAAATGTAACCACAATTGACTGTGGAAGTCAAACCACTGAGTTATCAGATTTTCCTCCCAACCTTGAGACTTGCCTTCATGCCCAAGTCTCCCCCTGAGCATCCTCCCAACCTTGAGACTTGCCTTCACGCCCAAGTCTCCCCCTGAGCTATTACTCACACGCAGAATGTTTCTTGCTCTTATTTGTCATAGCTATCTGGTCTTAACCAGACTTAGCTTTCTGGGAATTCCACCTGACTTTTCAGCACAAAACCCTTTCTCTTTATTTTCCTTCTTTCATCTCAGGTACCAATACCCTCTTGATTCCCTTTCCTTGAGAATAAATCTTCAAGGAAGTAGTTAGGGATAGGTAACTTCCTATCTTAACTACTTGACATGTGAGAACCATATGATTGTCATTGTCAAGATATTTAACACATGTAAAACTTTAATCAAACTAATAAATTTATAAACTTAAATAGTAGTTCAGTCTGTTTATTGTAGTAATTAAATATTTATAATTACTGGGGGACATCACATTGAACACATTCATTTATACAAATTTACATGCAATTGTCACTTGTTATTTAGAAAAATATATATCAAATAAATCTTGATCAAAATTGATTTTAGTGAACTATAATTACTAGAAATTGCCCAAAAAAGTTGCAAAGAATGTCATAAAACTATTGAATTGAAAAAATTATACTTTAATTGATATATTAAATTTAAGTTTTTTAATATGTGTGTGTGTGTACTAAGCAACAATGTAGAGTGTGCATTGTATGCTGGATTAGTAAAGACTATATGTTTTGAACTAATTGTATTTATATTTACAGGTTGTGTTGAACATGAGTAGTACATCAGAGGTCGTAAACCCAAGTGTATCAATGAAATTGTACAACCCACATGAAACCAAAGGGTCATAAAGAGAAGAGATGGAAGATTGAATTTTTGGATGATGCAATTGTCCATGAACCTCAAATCAAATGTTGTTTATCACATTTTTTTTTTAATGTGGTGGTCATAAATCTTGTGGGGAGTATACTCAATGATGATGGTGAAAACAACTAGGCATACAGAATCATACTCGTTTTTTTTTTTTTTTTTTTTTTTTTTTTTTTTCTAAGTAGATCATAGATCACTTTATTCCATCGATGAGTTTGATAATATTTTTGGGCATAGGTTGTTCTGGCAAACCATTAATTGCAGATTAGCTGAGGTGGGCATCCTCATAGCAGGGATTGTTTTTTAGTTTGTATTCCAATGCTGCCATTACATGTGATTTACAAACAAATAATTTGTAATCCTTTTCAGTACAACTGTGTCTTTTGACAATGAGGATGTTCAATTTAGAAACCATATGAGGTAAATAGTTGGTAGTAGTATTGGTATCGTGGCCAAGCTGATTGTATGGCGATTGTATTTGTATTGACCTCTATGGGCATGAGTAACTTGTAGAATGGGGTTCATGAGTGCAGTGAGCATTTCTTCAATTTGTGTTAAATTATGAAGGGAAAGTGTTTGTGCATCGAGATCCATCTTGTTTGAAATAGAAAAACGATAAGTAGACTTAGATGCAGTATAAATAAAACAAGAAATATTACCATGCAAAAGTCGTGTTTTGATACATGGGTATGATTTTTTTTCATATGGTGTAAACATGCACGGTAGAGAGTTTACCTATCCTTTCACTAAAGTGATGGTGCTCATCATTAGGGGGGATGTATTGGTTTTGAAGAAGGTGAGGTGAATTGGTTTGCATTGTTGGGGGAGCATTTGAGGTGGGAGGGGAAGCAATTGAAGCAACGAAATTTTTGTGTTTTTTATAAAGGAGTCGTCAACATGCATATATTGTATCTTTGTTTTGTGCATAAAGAAGATGATGGATCTAGGTTGATTTAACTAATCCCCTAATTTAACAGTCTGAATTATTTAATGAACATCGATATTTACTAAAAGGGATAAATACCAAGGGTCATACTTCTTTGATGGGTATCTGACCAGTGTGTAATGATGCATGTAACATTCCTAATTAGTGGAATCAATGTTTTTTCTAGGTCATCATGTGGATTGTCCATCTAGTCAATTGACATAAGGGGTTATGTTTTGCATCGTGTTAAAATATTAAACCCTAAACCCTACCACTGCAATGCTATTGGGGAAACCTATCACCATTGATTCGGTGCACACCAACTCATCGATGATAGTAGACTATGCTTTTCCTTTTTCAAGCAGATCTATTGTAGACCACTGATTCAATTGTGGACCTTTGTGGGCGATTTTGTAGCTCGTAATCAGATGAAATCTCTAGTGTGTATGCTTTCTCATGTATGTTTTAACACCAAAACAATCCATACAAAACCAGAAGGTTGTTGTCTTTATATTCATATGGTTTTCTTGGCTTTGATGTCTAATTGAAAACATATTCAATTTGTGCATGTAGAACATCCTAAAACCACATACAAAGATGAAGCTATTGTAAATGTGCACTGATATTTTGTATCATATAAATTTATATTGATGGTACTCTGGTCTCCATATCTATTAAAAAACATTGATGGTACTCTAGTCACCATATCTAGTAAAAAACATAGAGGCAGAGTTTAAGGGCATCCCTTAAGGAGTAATCAAGCTTCATTTGGATGTTTTAGGCCCAGAGTGGATGACTGTGCTACCAAATATGGATATCATCATTCTATCCTCTGGCTAATGGTTTATAAAATCATGTGTCTAGATTATGAAATATGAGGTAATAGGTTGTCACGAGTGTCATGAAATTAAAGCCAAGCAGTTGGCCTTTTATTTTTCCTTCAGACGTGTTATTCAAGATGTACTCAATGGGATCTGCTTACTGTCGAGATTCAAAGGCATTTCCTTCTTGCAACCTTTCATAGTACACCATTTTGAAAATGGTAAGCAGGATTCAAGAGGTACATGCAATAGTGTAGTGCCCTACAAAAAGGATGAGGTAAATCTTAACGATGTTGAGAAAGAGATGCACAAGATATTTATGGATGAGTTCAAGTGTGGAACAAAGGAAGAGGCTCCCAATGGCCCAATTGCAAAGCTGGTTGATACATACTACAATCTACTTAGGGCAAATGGGCATCTAGGCAAATACAAGGACTCTGATTTATATCAAACATCATAAGTAATCAGCTTGTTGCAACTAACTACCTACATTGATGCTTTCCTATACCAATTGCTACATGGAATGAAATTTTACTACAAATGAGTAAGGATATTCAATCATTTCCCTTCATACATGTTATCCATGTTTCCTTACCTTTATTCTATCTGAAATGGTTTTTACCTTAGCATTAGTCCATCATTTATTTTTTTCCATTAGCAATAGGAGCTAAACTCCAAAGAGCCCATTATTTCATTATGTTCATGGAAAGATGCTTCTAGGATTATCTTGTTCCTAGGAGACATGTTAAATTTCCTATTTAGAAGGTTCAAAGAATTTATTAATGTTATATTGTCACTATAATAGGCTGTCAAAGTTATGTAGACAAAGAGCTTTGTATGGATGTTTATGGATGTTCATTCTTTATTCCAACTGTGTCAACCAACTTACTGCCATTAAACCATTTTGATTTCTCCATTCCACAAAATATTGGGGATCTTGATAAGAAAGCAGAGTCTCCAGCATGTTACCATTTCCTTGATGACTTCCATCTTATGTCAAAGTCACTACATGGCCCATCATTAGCAATGTTATAGGCCTCTCTCTCATTACTCTCCAATTTAATTATGTTCAATGATGGGTTTCCTCGGTCTGAAGGGTTGCTCACATCTTACCTAATGAAATCAGTCTAGTTCATGAATGCACCCATATTAGAATTACAGTCATGCAAAGTCATGTTCTTAAATTTTGAAACATTCATAAAATCATTATGTCCACCTAAAACTTTCGCCAATCCTCCTTTCATAGCCACTAGCACAGTATTATTATTACCATTTTCGGTAATTTTTCATATTGCCAACTTTCTGGATTCTCTCTCTGCAACCTGGAAAAAAATATGTAACTTTCTATTGGATGAGTGAACATGATCCCCCTAATTCACGTGAGGCTTTGTATACAAATAAATTATTACTTAATGCTGGAGAATGTAACCCACTATTAGGACATTGGTTAACCTCATAAAAAACCAGTGTTGCAACAAAATCTACATTCTTTTCGATATCAACCCATAGATTGTCAACCCACTCTTTGGAAAGGTGCAAATCACATTTATGGAATGTTGAAACAAGCTATGTTACAAATTCTCAAAGAGGTAGTTCACTAGAAATTCAAAATAACCCAGAATTATATGTATATATCATAGGAATTATATTATACAACAATGAAGAGCATAAAACATACGGGGAAAATATATTTATACTTCATAAGAGGGTTCCTTGATCATAGCTACAACTCCTTCCCACCAACCATCATTCCACCATGCATCTACTACAGATCCAACTTCAAAGCCATTAGGAATACTCTAAGGTGGGCAAGGACGAATAGTAGGACACCCAATAACCCAATACCTAACTTATCTGGAGTGGCTATTCTTGAAGATAGAATCCACTCCTACAATTATAATTACAAGACAAAACAAAAAACAGAAGGCTCAATTTGAAAATTATTATCAATTTTTGGACAATTGTTCTTTAGATTGAACAAACACTAGACAATTGGATCAAATACCAAACCTCTAAATTTCAGTTCCCGTCTTCATTCACAATATCTCTATACCAAATCTTTAATTGATGAGTTAGCTTTCTTGTTATTGTGCATCTAAACCAACAACCTCTGATGCCAGTATCTCAACACAAGACTTTAATATTGTCACCAATATTAAAAGGTAGATGTTCCTATTCATATGCACAATTTGTTTTTCTATTTTTTTTATCAAATAGAATATGTCCCCTTTCAGGTCTACAGTTGTTTAAATCTCTTATTTTCTCCAACTTCCTCCATTTGTTTAAATACATTTACAGAAACGACTCGACATTTTTCCATTGTATTTCCCCCACAAATACGATCATAGGTACAAACACATCTTTGAGAACATTTATTTCTTCTCGGACAACTCTTTAGTGCAGTCCCAATGTCTACTTCTTCTTCATCATCCACATCCAAGTTGTCACTTAGATCATGTTTGGCAGAATCTTGCAAATCAACCAAATCAATACTTTTAAGCATCTTCCCATGTCAATAGCCTTGCATCTAATTTGAATTAAAAGGTTTGATGCCTTCATTGTCAAATTTCTTGGAAAAGGCGTGAATTTGAGACACCATGTATGGTGGGAGTTTGACCAAGAATTTCTCATAATTCTCTGAAGTCAATATCATAGCTAGTCCATCAACTTATTCAACACTAAGGACTTACGAAATGGAGAGATAAAAACTCCTACCACATGAGCTGGCGGAGGAAGGATACTCCCAACTACTTCATTTGTCTTTTGAAATGAATGAACTCAAACCTTCATCTAAGCCTTAATCTTTATATGTGGTTAATTGCAAGTGACACAATAAATATTTAATCATGTTTTGTAAATTTTTAATTTAAACATAATTCAAAAATATAATTTAAGCATGCAAATTAATATTTGAAACTCCATCTATTAGTTAAGAAGAAATAACAAAAATATAACATCATCTTATATTTTCAATCATAAAATTAAAATCGGTAACTAAGAAAATGATTAATTTACTCACTTCTAATAAATATACCTATTCAATATCATAATAACATTTAATGATATTATATTATTCATTTTTATATTTTAGATTCATTATGATTAAATTTTTATAAAATTTGAACAAATTCATTTATACAAATTTACATGAAAGTATCACGTGTTATTTAGAGAAATATATATCAAATAAATCTTTTTCAAAATTGATTTTCCTGAACTGTAATTATTATTTAATAATTTTATTGCATTCACTTACTAACATGTGTGTCATGTGGTTATTTAGAGAATTTATCAATAATTTTTGTCAAATTGATTTTCGTGAATTCTAATATTATTTTATAATTTTAATTACATTAATTTATTTATTTTTACAATTAGTTAGTATTCATTAAACAATCTCAGGTTTCTTAGGAGACTTTTTACACGTGTGTTTTAATTTTGAAGGGATCTAAGTTTGAATGGTTTAGTGACGCAAGACAATGCATGGAAAAGATTTGAATGCCCAGATTTTCCAGCAATGTTGTGAATTATTTGTTCCAACTTCCAATATAGCAGGCGGCCTCACATTGTTAAACGATATATATATTCGGCGAAGCCACATCACATCACATTGTTTGAACAATATCTATCTATTGACAAGGTCTACATTTAAGGGATTCATTTCCATACACCTCTTTAAGAAGTGTCTTTCCTTTCTTATTCAATTATCAAAGGTTTTAATAATGATACAAGGTGTTTAATTATGTATTACGATAGATTTTAATAATACTCTTAAATGTCTATAGGGTTTTGGATTGACGGTGAATGGGTACGCTGTTAAGACACTTCTTGCGATAAGTTACTAGTTCAAATCCTCTGTGGGTACTTAGGTTAGTCTTAATGTAGAAAAAAATAATAATATTGTAAGATGTTTAAATCCCCAAATAATGTAATGTAGAGAATTATTCGCTCAAATATATGACAGGGTCAAACCACATATTTCAAACAATGTCTTTTCACTCAAGTGTATGAGGTGTTCGTCTTTCATGAAACCTTGTTAAGTTTTTAATTTTGTATAAATAATAATAATAATATATAGATTATGTATATTTTCAAAATTAACTCAATAATATTTATTTATTTTTTATGATATATTTATTTTTAATAAAAATTTTGTTCTATAATTAATAAGTTAATATTATAATTTATAAATTAAATAATATGTGTATATCTTGTTAAATGATTTTTTCAAAAATATTTATGTCTTACGTTTTTTGAGATGACACTTTATTCGTCATCAAAGACACTTTATTCATCGTCAAAGATATATAAAGCTTTTACAATAATAAAAGAGTGTAAGACTTAAAAAAAAAAAAGAATGATTAGTTAAAGTAAATTGAAGAATTTCATTACAATTATGAAGACTTAAATTAATATTAAAATTATTAGATAATAATATCCAAAAGTTAGGATTTGGCTAAAATCCTTCTTACCTGATACTCCCCCTTTGTGTCTCAAATCCTTCATGTCAAGCATAATATGTGGGTGACACATGTCCAACACGAGTTTGACTCGTGTCTTATTTGTAGGATACAAGTTTGACTTGTATCCAACACAAGCTTTCATGGTGTCTTGAAATTTGGACAAGTATTTTATGAAAGAAACATGCTAAAATTGATTTTTGCCTCATTCTCACACAATTTAATCACACTTTTGGAGCTCTTAGAGTTTTTAGAGTGCAACTAAGGGAAATTAAGCAATGTTAGAAGGGATTCCAAGTGTTGGGAAGTGGATTTGTTCAGGCCTTACTTAAATTCTTAAAGTAAAAGTGATATCCTCTATATTTCATTTTCATCATTTTACTTAAATTTTTAACATTATCATTGATTGGGGAAATTAAGCGATGTTAGAAGGGATTCCAAGTGTTGGGAAGTGGATTTGTCGAGGCTCTACTTAAATTCTTAAAGTAAAAGTGATATCCTCTATATTTTATTTTCATCCTTTTACTTAAATTTTTAACATTACCATTGATTGACTCAGGATGTTTGAGAGTGGTTTTGACCTCATTAGATTTCATATGGTGAAGCAGAATTTTAGATCCCACTCAAAATCCAACAGATTTAACAATTTTTGGGATTGAGGGGATCAAAACGTTTCCGCTGGACTTTGTCATGTATGAAGGTATGAAACTAGCATTTAATTAAGAGGACCAAGGCCTCTATGTACCTCGATGTTGGTGACATTGATTGTTGAACCCTAGTAAAAATGCACCCATCACTCAAAAGAAATCTTGATTTGACATGTTAATTTTTTTCTATCTTATTTTGATGCTTCGAAGGTGATATCGATGATGAGGATCCCAATATAGGCAATGGTTTTGATTATATATAGTACTAGTTATTTGTTGAAGCATTTTGTTTTTTAATTACGTTGGTCATTTAGGGCCTCTTTTCACTTAATGCTATTTTGGTTATATGAATTAGTTGTGTGATTGAATTTGTATCATCATAATGTAAATGTTTTATATATTTCATATTTTATGTATAATTTACTATTTTTGTAATATTTTTGTAATATATAATATATATCATGTCCTCTATGTCTAGTGTTAGGTGTTGGAATTGCAATTTAATTGAACTCCTTCAACACTTAATTTTTCAAACCAAGGCTACGTAAGATTTGAGGTGTAGCACAGGAAATGCCAAAGATTCTGGGCTTAAATTCTGCAAATCCTACTTCTAATCTACTAATTAAATCATGCATAATCAACAAGAAATAAATCGCAAAGAAAACCTTTCAGCAAAATGACACCAAGCCACTCTGGGTACTAGATTCACTCAAAAAATACTCACCAAAGACTTTGATAGAAGAATAAAGCACGATTTGCAGTCAAACTTAAAAAGACATCAAAGAATAGAATTATGTCCCCGTGGTCGAATTCCAATGCTTAGAAAATAGAAAGGAATGATAGTCTATTGTATTCTTAAGTTTGTTCATGTACCAGGAATTTCTCATTCATGTACTAGAATAGTTACATTCCTGTACCAAAATGGATTCATTTTTGCACCAAAATACTATGTTCTTGTACTGGAACACCCTGTTCCTGTACTAGGACAGATTCACATTCGAAAATCCTTCACTCATAAATCAATGTGCTATAAATAGTAAACAGGAAATTAACAAATGCAGAAAGAAAGATTTAACTTGAGCATTAATGAAAATAATCCCAAACCCACTGCAAACTTTCAAAAAACAGTAAACTGCAAAGATTCAAGGAAATTCTCATAATTGCATAAATGACAAACTCATGTGTTGCAATAAAAGATCATTATTCAGAAGATCAAACTTAAACCCTTTATGAATCTCTTTCACAATACGATATATATACTTTGTGTTGGCTTAAGGGGGCCTAACCCAGGTTCAGAGTTGTTCACGCCAACCAAAAAAACCCTAACTGCTAGCCCTTTCGAAAACAACCTGTGTAGCATAGGCTGCAATTTCACCCGAAGCAATATTGGGGGATTCTAGAACTAGGTTTCTGCATCTTGGGATGTGTGATAAACAATTCTTAAGCTCTGATAGTTCAAATTTTCCTTCGCGCACATCATTATCCTTCTAGGGCTCTTCACTGTAACTAAGTTAAAACTACTTCCAGACCTTCGCAAAGGTCTACGATCAGTCTTTGCGGACCTTAAATAGACGATTTATCTAGTTTCACAAATCAATAAACAACCCGAGACCTGTGAAGTAGGAAAGTGTTCCCTCTGGGAACAAAGGCAATCCCTCTAGCCCTAGAGTGGGTTTAGTCACAACAAAGACAAAACAACAATTTATTCCCTTAAATAGTCATCGTTGGAGGCCTACCTAAAACCGACGGTTGATGAAGTTCCGTTGCGCTGCTCTAGCTTCCGTTTCTTTCTCCTCAATGAGCAATCAACCTGAAACACCACAAGAAAACAATAGAGCATGTAACTGAGAACAACAATGATCTATTTACTTATAAAGTCAAGAAATCATAAGCTATCAAGTAAATTTTACACAAGATATAGGAAATTATCATTGATTGTATTGAAATGAATCAAGAGCAAAGCTTACAACCAAGTCTTGACGTCACAAGCCTTCTCGAAGGGTCTAGCCAGTATGTTTCTTCAAGCATTCACTCTTAAGAATGGGTCTCCCAAATAGACAATATCTCTCTCTCACTCACAAGCTCTAATACAAGGTTAAATGCATTCCACAACCTCTTATCAAACTATTAGTAATCCCACACCTGTCACACTCACACCAAATCTATCTACTAAACTGAAAAGAACTAGCAGCACTATCCCAACCAAAGAACTAGCAGATCATAGCAATGGTGAGTGATTTTATAGGAGAAGGAGTCTCCATGATATGAGGGAGAGGGAGCTTATCCTCAAGAAAGTTTGCACAAAAGATGGAACCACCACCCGAGAGGAGGAAAGACAACCCAAACTGACCCAACAACCAGCTCTAGAGACATCCAGAAGGCCGACTATTTGAATAAATTTTCCCAATATGGATCATCGCTAGTCGTGAAGTAAGTCTCAACGACAACATCACAAGGAGGCAATGCATGTAGACCAATCGTCGTGATAAATAGCTAAGAGACTCGTGTCAGGCCCTAAAATTGACCGTCACGGGAAACATGTGTACACCTGCGATGGTGTTGCGATGAGATTGTTTATGAAAAGGGATCGTCACGTATATTAAGGGCTTACTCGCGATGAGGCAGAAACTTAGGGAATAAGGGTCAACTTGCAGCATTAGAGAGCATTTTCTTAATCTAATTACATGGGTGGGAAGATATGAACATGTTTATGTGATACATGACACATCAGAGGGGTTGAGATGAGGACAGTGACAAATTACTGTGTAACAGATGCCCCCTAGAGCATGAAGCTCGAGAGAGTGGGAGGGGTGAAATGCTTTACGAAACCATGACCGAATTGGAATACCACCTTGAAGAACCTGCAGGCGCAAGTACAACTGATATCTCTGATAGTGAAATACATGTAGTCTAGGCATGGGCACAGCCATCCAAAAGACATATGAAACTTGGTCTGTGGTATGGATGCAGCCACCCAGTTGATAAGACCATATATAATGATAAAGGTATGGTCGTAGCCATACATGAAGACTCAGGTATGGTCGCAACCATCCAATAAAAGAGTTATGTATGTAATCATGAACCAATCCACGTAGCTCGAACATATGTAATCTTAGTTTCGGGTCTTGAAACCCTAACCGATCTTAGTACAAATTCTAGCATGCGAACAAATGTGCTGAAGTCAAGCATGATAGAAAGTTGCTTGATTATCGGTTAATAATGAAAACTGTTAACAAGCACGAGAGAAACCACCAATAGTGCCAATGGCTTTCAAGGTACTATCCAGTACAATCCACTAAGTGTGAAAAATGAGCTGAAGTCGAACACTCGTGGAATCACCCAATCGAAGACCAATGATGAAAGTCTATCATCAGGCGCGAAGAACTTGCCATTGAGGCATGCAAGCTCCAAGGTACCGAAGAGGATCTCTAGACCAATCTCTTGGATAGTGAGCTGGTGTTGACAGGAGACGATCTATCGCAGGAGAGCCATAATGTTCCCCCATCAATGACGCAAGATAAGGAACAAGTGGTAGATGATGAAATAGAGTATCAAAGGAGGAGGTAAGGATGTGAACTGCAGAAGGATTATACTCTTGAACATATCAGAAACATGACTCTGGAGGGTGGCAGCATATTGGTACCAAGGGATCGGAGGTCTGATAGAGACAACATGGATCAGATGGAAAGAGGAAACATGGCAACCCAAAACCCTGGAAGGCCAATGACGATGTGAGGATATCCCAATCCGACGAGAAGCAAAAGTGTCGATGTTCAAGAGTGACTAACTACTATAGGTAACCAATGATGACTTCCAAATTTTCCCCCACCATTGCTGGCGAGTACCCCAATTATTTTTGAAAACAAGCTTGAAGGGGATAGCATATGCTTGTAATATAAGTTTGACCTTCGGATGAATCCAACCTAGTAATAGTTGAACAAGCCCTAGGGAGGAGAAGCTCGAGTCTCATCACAGTGACAAGTCCAATGTCGTCAGAGTTTAATGAGTCAAACATAGGAAAAACTCAGAGTCTTTTTCATGTTTAGAGAGTTTGAAAAAGACACGAAAAAGAAAACTCCAGGGGGGTCCTTTTTGGTAAATTGGTGTCCCTCGAACCCAAAAAAGTATAAAATAATACTTGAGAGAACCACTTGAACATTATGATCAAGGAGTACTTTTCGTAATTAGTGGCCCTGATCTGAAAAAGTAAAAAAGAGATCGAAGACACATCGTTTTGTAACCAGTATCGAACTCGAAACGACAAAAGTCCGAAAATCTTTTCATGTTTATACAATCAGAAAAGAGCTCAAAGCGGACCACCTTTTATTCCATTTAATGAGTTATAAGGGAAAACTCGACAATCTTTTCGTCTTTTGAGTCGAAAAAGAGCTTAAAGAGGACTTTTGGAAAATATGGACCAAGTGTATATGGATCATGACATGTACCCACCATCCTTGTTTCTGCACAAAAACACCACATCATAAGATCCATTTGATACAAATACATTATATATATGGAAATTAGGTTTAAAAACTTAAAAACCCTAAACAAAACTTAAAATAAATGACAAAACCCTAAATCCTATAGTGCAAAACCTTATAAATTTGGAAAAATCACTATAAAAGGGGTCCATGGTAATTCATTTGTACATTTACCCTTTGATTTTTTTACCTTTGGTGATTTTGTGTGCAAACCTGCACAAAGTTCCAAGTCTGATTCCAGCATTAGTGATCAACCATCTCGCCTGAGACTCCTACCAAGTAAGTAATCCCTCTTTTGTGCTGCATTTCCAAGGTTTTTTTAGTCAATTTCATGTTTCATAGGTGGTTTTCGGTGGATTTTTAGTTCCAAATCCGCCTCTCGGTCGTTGCGGAAGATCCGCTCTGGTTAGCGACGACCAAGCATGCTAACACAAACTGCGTCGGGATCATCACTAGAGATAGATGTACTCTCACGACAATCGAGCAAAAAATGAACTTTGACCTCGAGCCGTCACTGCTGTTTGAAAAACAGCTGCGACGACGCCGTAAAAATTGAATTTTTTATAAATTGCGCATTTAAGCTAATGGAAAAGGTTCTAATTATTTTTTTTCTTCAATGCAAGATAAATTGGCATTCGTATGGCAAGAGAGAACCCATGATGACAATGATGAACAAGCATTTAACAACCCCAAGCACAGAAGAGCCCTACGTGATTGTGGATTACTGAAATTTTTCCTTACACCACACCTTCGAGCACAGCTTGACTTGCTCGAGCTGCTGATCCGCTCATGGAACCCAACAGAGGGGAAGTTTGTCATCCATGGCAAGGACATTCAGTTTGACATGACAAACATATATTTTTTGACTGGATTGTCTCGTCGCAGCGAGAGACCGATCTTAGAGGGTACACGGGTTGCAAGTGAGACCCTTGATATGCTGATAGCGCAGGCGTGCCCAGGGGCGCGCAAATCATCCACTAGCGGGAAACTACAAATCCCGACAGTGGGGGATTTGACCCTTCGCTCAGTAGTGTTTATGGTTACGAGAGCAGCGGGCTCTCAAGCACAGCATGAAGCAACAAAGACTCATCTTTGGCTGACTCTTGATTGCCTCATTTCGACCATGTATAACTGGGCCGATGCAGTGTCCATTAACATGAAGAGGCAGCTTACTAAGTGCCAACGAGGGGAGGCTAAAAAGTTTGGATACGGATCCATTCTGATTCTGCTCATGCTGGAGCGGGTGCCATCCCTTCAGCTATAGGATATGGACCTATATGTGCCTGGACCGTGGGAGACCTGCATTACCCGATGGGCACATGTTATGCCACGAGGAGGTGATGGTCAGCCAATATCATGGGGAGTGCTGTTTCGAGAGCAGTTGGACCGTCAGAAGGTCATCGTCGAGGATTGGCCGTATGCGGGCACAGATTTCCGCAGAGACCCCACAATGCTGCTCCCACTTGGCAAGCAATGGGATGAGGGAGGTAAGACACTTGGTCAAACACCACACTACTTATGTGTTTTTTTTTTTATGATATTTTTTTATTTTTTCATGCATATGTCTTAATGACGTCTCTGTGTCACTTGCAATTGTGGGACCAGAGAGACCCGTGGGGCTAGCTCCTGAGGCACGGAGGGACCCGGTAGGCAACAGAGAGCTGGCTCTGGTTTGCCCAGGCGACAATGCAGAGGAGGAGATTGCCCGTAACCTTGAGGGCCTGATTGACGGGTCCCAGATTACAAGGGGATCGAGGAGGTCTCGGTGGAGTATTAGATACATACAGTCGGTGTGACACCTAGGATACACAGGCTCTTGAGATGAGTTGCGCAGGTAGTGGTCTGCTATAGGGAGCATAACCCACCACTATAGACACCTAGGCTTTACTTTATGCTATTTTTGAGAGATATGTGTCTTAGATGTATTGTGAACACAGACTCTATCTTTTGACATACACACTTATTTTTTGAGCACCTCAATGCACCACATGATATATATCTATATCTATATATATATATAATATATAAAAAATTTATATAAATATTAATATATATAATATATATATATATATATATATAATATATATATATATATATATATATATATATATATATATATATGGTTTATTACTGTGTTTAAATTCTTTCATACAATGTTTGATTACATGTTGCGTAAATGTCTGTCTAATACATGATTTCCTGATGCATCAGTTAATGTGTTTAATCTTCTTGGAATGTGTTGATATGTGATAAAATAGAAATTTATTTCCAATAATTTAACATGTAAATACAACGTTAAAATCCGATGATCTCTGAAAGAATAATGCCCGTTAAGTTGGTGGACAACAAGTTGAGAATCCAGATTCACAACCAGTGCACGAATATCGAGGTTAACCGCCTCGGTCAGTAATTCAATGATAGTGCTATATTCAACAACACTGTTTGTGGTGCAACCCAGACAAAAACCTTGAAGGTCTACTAACTCACTGTGAGGATCGTAGATCGCCCATGCCACAGAGGAAAGGTTCTGGGTACTACGACAAGCACCATTAGCGAAACTAATGTAAGGTGTACCAGACATCTGCACAAGAAGTAAAAAGACACAATAAGTGGCAATTATGCCTGCACACCAAGCCATACATGCAAACACACACTGAAAACACATGTATGTACGTAGCAGATGCACGAAATTCATGCATAATATTTCTTAAGATAAAGCCCATTCTGGGGCTTATCTAGAGGATTCCCTTCATAATTGATCAGCTCATAGGCCCCTTTTTACAAAACGCATTTCACATGTAAGGCCCATGCCACATAGGTTCGAATTAACCTACCCCCAACTTATTATTCGCATGATCATAGAGCAGGGCTAGGTCTCCTTCAATGGAAGAACGAGGATTGACAGCTTGGTCGAAGTGAGTTTTCACTCTCTTCTTCTGCACTTCAATGACTAAAGAGGCTAGTCGACGGGTCTCGTCTAACTGCTCTAGGTAAAGAAGATGTTCTTCTACTAGAGTAGTGTTTGGGAACAATTCGACAGCTAATTTAAGAGAAGGGATCTCACATTCAATCGGAAGGGTAGCCTTCAAACCGTAAACCAATTGAAACGGGGTGAATCCGGTGGCATCCTTCACTGAAGTTCGGTAGGCTCATAAGGTAGAAAACAACATTAGATGCCAGTTAGACTTGTGCACACCAATGGTGTGCTGAAGCATTGTGACCAAAAATTTGTTGACAGCTTCTACTTGGCCATTGACCTGACGATAATACGACGTTGAACTATCAGACGCAAGCCCAGCTGGGTTGTTAACTCAGTCATCATATGATTATGGAAGTGAGAACTGTGATCAGTGATGATAGCCTAAGGGACTCTAAATCAAGAAATTACATGATTGAATAAAAACTGAGCCGCTGTCTTGATGTCATTAGATAGTGTAGGCATTGCCTCAGCCCATTTCGTGAAATAATCAACGACAATGATGATATACCCATGCCCCTCAGCTGAGTGAAGGTTACAGGTCATATAATCAATGCCCCATTTGGAAAAAGGGCTGACGGTAATGACAGGATGTAAAGGAGAGGGAGGCACACACATCTTTCATTAGTAGATTTGGCACGCATGAGAAGAGTGGATGGCAAGAATGCAATCCTTAAAAATAGATGGGCAAAAATAACTAGCACAGAGGATCTTTTGAGCAGTAGCATACCCGGACATATGACCACCACAGGCGCCACAGTGGCAGTCATTCAAAACTCGTTTGGCTTCCTCGAACGTGAGACAACGGTGGAGAATAGAGTCAACGCTAGGGCGATACAAGGTGTCCCCGATAATGCGATAAGGCTGAGAATGATGGCGAATACGCTGCCGAGCATCCTTGGACAAATCAAGATGAAAGGAGGACGTCTAAAGGTAGACAATAATATCCCCGTACCAGGGATCGAGGGTGCTAATCAAGAACAAAGACTCGTTTGGAATATGGTCCTCTGATCGAGAGGGTGTGGTAGCGGATGGTAGCGAGCAGAGAAATTCAACGAAAACGAGGGATTTCTTAGACTTGGCCGTAGTAAACTCCAAGTCAAACTCTTGAAGGATGATAATCCATTTCGATTATTTTCCCCCCAACAATTGACATGACAAGATGTACGTCATCGGGTTGCAGTCAGAAATCACCTTCATTGTACGCAATAGTATATAATGGCGGAAACATTGGACAACATGAACGGCTGCCAATGCCAACTTCTCAACATAGGCATATCGAGTTTCCGTGTCAAGTAAATTGCAACTGAGATAATAGACAACATGCTCGGTACCATCATCATCATCTTGAACCAAAACCATGCCAATGGTGCTATCGGCGGCAGCTAAATAAAGAGTATAGTCGCGGTGATAATCAGGCGGACGTAACAATGGAGCAGAAACAAGGAGTGCCTTGAGTTGCTCGAATGACTCTTGTGCAATGGTGTCCTAGAAAAAGGGGGTATCTCGCTTTAATAACTGCGTATACCCCTTGGCAACTTCAGCATAGTTCAGAATAAAACGGCGTAAAAAAATTTCTTTACCCTGCAAACTCTGCAATTGTTGCAAAGAAGTGGGAGGATGAAGATTCAAAATGGCTTCAATATTGAGGGGATCCAGACAGATGCCCTCTTTGGGGATGACAAACCCAAGAAGTCTGCTGGATTCAACGTAGAAGACACATTTATCTGCAGATGGATACGATAGTGTCGACAGTGAAGAAAAATTTTGCGAAGGTGATTTGGATGGTCTTGGCACTTTGCTGAATGAGCCGAAAGGTCATCTAGGTAAGGCTACACAATGTGTTGAATATCATGAAACACATAAGACATTGGGCATTGGAAGGTAGCACCCACATTTTTTAAGACTGAAAGGGAGTTTCTTATAGGCGTAGGTACCCCACGGGCAGATAAAGGCAGTCTTGTGTTGATCCACAGGCAATATATTGATCTGGTTATAACCAGAAAAGCTGTCCATAAATGAATAAATCTCACTTCCAGCACAATCATCAATGAGTCGGTCAATGAAAGGCGTAGGGTATTTATCTTTGGGACAGGCACGATTAATGTCGCAATAATCAACACAACTCTAATAGTGCCCTACTTCTTGGTCACGAGGACCATATTAGAAACCCAATCTGTGAGTGGGAGTAAATAAACCTTGCTTTAAGAAGTTTATCAAATTTCTCTTTAATAGCTATATCCTTTTGGGGGTGCATGGGGTTTAGACACTGTTGAACAGGTTTAGCACCCAGATACGTAGGTATTTCATGCACCACGATGCTAGGATCAATGCCAAGAATATCTTCGTACGACCAAGCAAAAACATCACGAAATTCTCTAAAAAGATCGGTATAAAGTTGAATCTCCTCCAGAGTACAGGTTACTTCAATGTAAATATGCTCGACAACCCCTGGTTTAACAGAGATGTCGATAAGTATGGTTTCCATAATGTTCCCCATATGTCCTTCAGAGAAAACTTGATGGATCTGAATAGGTGTCTAAAGGGGTTGGGAGGGGACACAGGAAGCAAAATGCTCAAGACAAGTAATCATAGCCTCATGGCTAGGGAGAAACGAGGAACGATGGTGATGATCAAACCAAGGAGGTTTCTCAAAAGACATAGTCTCAATGATCACTTCATTAGAAGGAAAGATTTCCTGTAAGGGATCTAAAGAAGCGTATCTTTGAGCCAAAGGGATTGTATATACGTGTCAAGAGCCTCGCTTGAAGGAGCAAGTTCAAAAGATGAAGTTGATGCATCAAAAATTTCGACATAGTTGAGCTTGGTAGGACTCAACGGCATGACATCACCCCAGGATTCTACCTGATCAACGGGAGGAAGGACCCATGGATCAGAACAGACATAGATCATATTGATAGGAGCGATGTTGGGAGGTGGGAGTGAAAAGACACCCATGAGGGCAGGATCTTTAAAAATTCCAGCACCTACATTCTCATACGGAACAGAGGTATGCTCCACAAAAGGCACGTTGCCATCGGAAGAAGAAGAAGCAAAGAAGGACAACTTATCTACCGTGACAATTTTCCCTTGATGGGGAAAACGAAGGACATGAAATAGAAGTGAGGCCACGGCTCGCATGGCATATGTCCATCTTCGTCCTAAGAGGAAGTTGTAAGTTAAATTCACATCGACAACCTCGACCTCAACTTCAACTGTCTTCCCTTCCAGGGTAATATGCAGACACCGGAGGATACCATAAGGACGGGAATCTCTCCCATCGAAGGCTTCCAAGGTATTAGGAGGCTGACTCAGGGTTGGAGAACTAATAGCCTTCCAACAAGCAACAAACATGATGCAAGTGGAAGTGCCTTCATCAATAACAGTGCGGTGAATATTCTTGGAATTGATGATGACTTGAATAAGGAAGGCGATTTGATGAGGCAGTCTCGGTACATGATTATCCAAGTCAAAAGTGATCAAATTCGAGTTGGTCGGGTCAATGCCATCGATGGCTGATAGTAGCGACTTCCTCTGGGAGGGATAACTCTAGAGGACTTCTAATGCGGACATAGCCGAAGGAGCTTGGGCTAGGTCCTCAACGATGCTATAATGCTATGCAACACGAGCATTAGGGTTGTAGGAAGACTTCTGGAGCACTCCTTTGGGAGGAGGTCGAATGATTGACTCAGTACTAGGTTGCTCACTATGGAGCAGACCAATACTGGACGAAGGAATACTGGAGGGGACCTTAGTTTCCTTCCTGGCAGGTAAGGGATATTATTTTGATCACGTACTAATATGGATGGGAATTGTCCCAGCCATGAAGACTTGAGAGCCGAAGGTGGAAAATAATTGAGATGGATTAGCCACCATTTGAGTCTGTTGTGAGGGAAAAGGCTCTTTGAGCATAGCAGGAGTCCCAGGGGCACCTTTTAGCAAATGACTAACCTCAAATCACCTAGGCCAATCTTTAGTATAGTGATCCTTGTCACAAATGAGACAAGGATACTTAGGCTTGCGTTTGGCACCTTCTTTGGCTTGAGGCTTAGGGGGATCCTTTTTTGGTTGATCAACTTTATTCTTTCCTTTTCCCTTCTTCTTACCATTCGAAGTTTTATTTGCCGCGGTTGACTGGACGGTGTTAACTTGGGAAGTTTTACCAGGATTGGGTGAAGCCTGAGAAGCATTTTCATTTGGAACAATAGAATTTTGCTTCACAGGGTTCGTGGAAGATTTTTTGGAGGATGCATTAACGGAACTGATGACACTGTCAACAGATGGTGTTGACGGAGCTTTGGAAGTTCCGGGTCGCGGAGCATCAGGCAAATATTCATATAGCGTACCAGACTGGGAGTAAACCAAGTCAAGATACTGAGAACGTGCAATAGCTTGCTCTTCAATTACACATGCCCCCATAGCAATGTCCCGAGCTATCAGACCGACGAATGAGGTTGTAAACTAGTCAGTCAGAAGCTGACCGGGGATCCAGAACTTAATTAAGTGATGAAGCCTCCTCCATTCATGGATATGATTAGAGATATGCGTGGTCGTGTCCTGTTTCAAGGATTTCAGGAGGTGTGTGCCTGTTTCATATCGAATCGACAACTGAAAATGAGTTAAAAATGCCATAGCAAGTGAGTTAAAGTCTTGAAAAGTTCCGCGAGCAAGCTAGAAATACCATTTTGCGACAGATCCAGTGAGAGTCTATTGGAACAGACGGAGTCGGATGGAATTGTCAGCCATGAATTAGAAGAACACTATAGGTGATAGGTCATGACATGAGCTTGGGGATCTTCTCCAGCTTTACCGTCAAATTTGGGACAATCACTGGGAATCTTAGTTGGAACCAGTGGCCAATACAGATTATGAAGAATGGGATCATTTGTTAGTTTGGACACATCCCTCAGTTCCAACGTTGCCAAGAAAGGTAATTGAGGGTTGAAGGACATTTGAGGCCGCGGGTAAGAAACAGGATTAGAGTTCCATCTAGTTCCCAGTTTCTCCCATTGATTTTGCCCGGACGGATTTGGCCCATAAGGGTTTTGTCCATAGGGATTATAATTGTAACCGGATGGTTGACCCTGGTTTGGACCACCAGCAGTCCATTGATTACCAACCTGACCAATAGGAGCAACGTATGGTTGCTGAAAATTCTGATAAGGGTTAACCTGTGGTTGTTGATAACTTTGGTATGGGGCAATTTGAGGTTGCCCGTGGGGCTACTGGAGGTTTTGAAAACCATATGGCGGCTGGGCTCCAAACTGTGCCTGGGGTCCAGGCTGCATTTGATAAGCAGGTTGGGTTTGAAAGCCAACTTGAGTTTGAAGACCATATTGGGTTTAGAGCCTAGACTAGGTCTGAAAACTGGGTGGAGCTTGAGAAGCAACGAGAATTTGAGTGCCCAATTGAGCGATTCCAGATGGATTTCCTTACGAAAAATGAGGCTGACCCATCTAGCTAGAAGGTTGGCAAGGTTGATACTGAGGTTGACCCATCTGCCTAGAAGGCTGAGCTTGCTGGGTAATGGGTTGACCTTGCGGAACTGAAGGTTGACTTGTCTGACCAGATGGTTTAGCAAGCTGAACAATTGGTTGGCCTTGCTGGATTTGTGGCTGGCCAACTTGTCCTGAAGATGGATCGGGCCGGACAGTGGGTTGGCCTTGCTGGATTTGAGGCTGGCTGACTTGTCCAGAGGGGTGACCTTGCTGGCTACCAGGTCGGCCTTGTTGGATATAAGGTTGTCTTGGTTTACTAGAAGGTTGCCCGAAGTAAGTAAAAGAGGAACCACTAAAGGCCGAAGGTTGTCCCTGTAAGGGTTGTCCTTGTGGGCCAACGGGTTGCCCTGGATAAGGTTTCCCATAATACGGTTGTCCGTAAGATGGCTGACCTTGAAAATTCGAAGGTTGTGATTAGCCACCATGATAACTGGTTGGGCCCCAAGCAACAGATAATGGAACCGAAACCTCATCTGCAAGCTGAGATGCTATGGGTCCAGGATGATAAATATGGGCTCCTCGAGAATCATAATAATGAAATGGATTCTGCGGATCCAGATTTTGAAGAGCTTGCAAATACTAATCATATGCCCCCCCTGCTGGAATGGAACCAGAAGAAGGTGGGGCACTATGGGTGGGATTAACAAATCTATATGCCGATGCCGACGGACCACCATCAGCAGGACCAACTGAAGGTCCGGCAACAATGGTCATGACCGAAGATGCGGTGACGACACTAACAACAGGGGCTGAAGAAGCCACACAAACAGTTGGAATAGTTGGGACAGATGTGACAGTCACATTGTGAATTTGGGGTGTGAAAGGCTTTGAGGTTAGAGTAACGGCACGAGACCACATGGAACTTGTAAGGGGATATCTAGAACTCATGATGTCAGCCAAATCATGGTAGCGTTAAGGAAACGTGATACCAAGAGGGGTGATACGGAAGGGTGAAGTTTCCACAGGTATAGGGATTTCACCACTTGCCATAAAGGTTTCTTCACTAGAGACAAGGTTTGTCTCATCCATGCCATAGGAAGACATCGGGACCAAAACACTAGAAGGAGTAATGGGAAAGTATTCTTCAGAAGGCTCCCGAATGTTCCAATGAATATCGTAAAACCTATGCAAATTGAAATGTAATCAATATTTAACAAGGTAAATGTGAACGTGGCCAAATAAATTTTATGACACTGGAATAGAACTTGACCTTTTCATTTTTAAAGAGTCGAGAAAAGGACAAAGGATGACTCTAGTCACCTTCGAATATTTAATGAGCCTGAAAGGACAAGTGCTCATATGGACCTTTTCTTTTAAGGAGACTGAAAAGGAACGAAAGTGACTACTCTGGAGAACTAGGCAAAAGGTTTACCAAACAACCCGTAAAACTGCATATACACCTTGGTGATCAAATGAAAACCAAGGACTTTCCGTACGATAGTCAATCTTACCGAATGTTGTGTTTGGTGCATTACGGTTTGCAAGGCGACAAACACGACTTCCTATGGATGTAGGATGATAACCTAGTGGGGTCTCCCGATATATACTCGATGGTACGGGGAGCACAAGTCCATGCTAGGCAAATATTGAGTCACAGAAGGAGGAATCACCCAACCTTAAGTGAAAGAAATAGTGACTAGGTTTAACGATGCCGGAGCACGTCTCTAGCCTAGATCTCTAAATAATGTGCGTTAAGTTCCAATGCATTGTTAAGTTCATTTAGTTCATTTTAGAGTTGATCTTGAATTAAGTTTCAATTTCCAGGCCCTACCGTATGTATATCAAAAACCCTAAGACGCAACTAGAATGAGTAAAACATCTTTCATTTCGATGAACACCTACTTACAGAAAGGTAGAGAGTTCATTCCCAAACCAAGACAAAACTAAGAAAAGCAAATGCAAGGGCTAAGAAACACAATGCATTAACACACCAATCCTATAGTGCATCGATACTACTAATGATAGATTTAAAGTTCGCTTTCCAATTTCTCAAACATGAAAATTTGAAATGCAAATGTACTTTCACTTTCGTATACTAAATGAATGCAATATTTTTATTTTGATTGTTTTGAATTTAAAGAGACAAACAAGAAAGTATGAACTGATCAGCCCAAACAATTGTGATCTATGCTTGGTAGTGAAGAAATCGAGTCAACATCAAAAATTGGTTCAATAATCGTCACTAAATCAACCAGCAAGAAACAAGCAACGAAAAAGCCTCAAGCAAGTCAACAAGATGGTTGCGGATGAACCTTGGATAGACAAGAAATCCAGACAAATGGTTCAAAAACTTGAAAGAGCTAGGTCACAGGGCTAAAAGGACAAGATTCACCCAATGAAACCAAAGAGACAATACCCTAACTACAAACAATTAAACAAGCTGATGAGAGACAACAGGCAGCAAGGGGATAAACAAGATTGGTGGATTCAGGAGGTAAAGTCGTAAAAACAACTTTACAGGGATTGTCGCAGGTATAAAACTAGCAACTAGTGACGATCAGCCAATAGTCGCAGCAACAAAGTGACGTCGTCGCGAGAGTACACCTATCTTCCACGATGTGCCGGTTTTAGGAATTGTCGTGACTGTACAAAAGGATTTAGTGATGCACACATTTACAAAATAGAGATAGGGTGATGTTGTCACAACTGTCAGGATTTTTCCAGCAACGAGCTTAAAAATAATGGAGAACGAAGTGAAAACTCTCAAACAAAGACCAAACTATTCTCTAGACAGTAAAGGGATTTCCCAGATTGACCCAGGTGACCCATAAACTGATGGTTTAACCCCAAAATTCAAGAGACACTAAATCAAAACCAAACAAAAGCAAACAAGAGAAAAAAAATACAAAGGACTCTCGAGTGGAGTCGCCAACTTGTGAAGTAGGAAAGTGTTCCCTCTGCGTACAGAGGCAACCCCTCTAGCCCTAGAGTGGGTCTAGTCACAACAAAGACAAAATAACAATTGATTCCCTTAAATATTCATCGTTGGAGGCCTACCTCAAACCGAAGGTTGATGAAGTTCCGTTGCATTGCTCCAGCTTCCATTTCTTTCTCCTCAATGAGCAATCAACCTGAAACACCACAAGAAAAAAACAGAGCATGTAACTGAGAACAACAATGATCTATTTACTTATAAAGTCAAGAAATAATAAGCTATCAAGTAAATTGTACACAAGATATAGGAAACCATCATTGATTGTATTAAAATGAATCAAGAGCAAAGCTTACAACCAAGTCTTGATGTTGCAAGCCCTCTCGGAGGGTTCTGCTAGTATGTTTCTTCAAGCATTCACTCTCAAGAATGCGTCTCCTAAACACACAATATCTCTCTCTCACTCACAAGCTCTAATACAAGGTTAAAGGAATTCCACAACCTCTTATCAGACTATTAGCAATCCCACACTTGTCACACTCACACCAAAGCTATCTACTAAACTTAAAAGAACTAGCAGCACTGTCCCAACCAAAGAAATAGCAGATCATAGCAATGGTGAGTGATTTTATAGGAGAAGGAGTCTCCATGATATTAGGGAGAGGGAGCTTATCCTCAAGGGAGGTTGCACAAAATACGGAACCACCACCCTAGAGGAGGAAAGGTGACCCAAACTGACCCAACAACCAGCTCTAGAGACATCCAGAAGGCTGATTGTTTGAACAAATTCTCCTAATCTGGATCATTGTTAGTCATGAACTAAGTCTCAGTGATGACATCGCAAGGAGGCAATGCATGCAGAGCAATCGTTGCAATAAATAGCTAAGAGAATCGCGCCGAGCCCTAAAATTGATCGTCACCAGAAATAGGTGTACACCTGCGACGGTGTCACGATGAGATTGTTTATGACAAGGGATCGTCGCGTATATTAAGGGCTTACTCGCAACGAGGCAGAAACTTAGAGAATAAGGGTCAACTTGCAGCATCAGAGAGCATTTTCTTAATCTTCTTACATGAGTGGGAAGATATGAACATGTTTATGTGATACATGACACAACAGAGGGACTGAGATGAGGACAGTGACAAATTACTGTGTAACAAGACCTGAGTTCACACAGATCTGCTTACTTAATCAGAAAGCATAACAAAATTAGCTTTTAACTTCACGGAAGTAGCTAACCATTGATATCATGCATCATTAAGTTAGACTCAGTGACTTCGCACAATATTCATTCATTATTTCATAAAAACATATCATTAAGTGACATAATACAACATAAATAGTTTCAAAAGAAATGCACAGTAATTCTTCAAAATTAGTCTTTATTGATCTTCCATGTTTAGATTACAGACTCTTCTACCCTACGTAGTCAGCTACAGGGGTCTGTGCACTTAGTTGCGGACTCTACCCAGGCATCATGCGCACTCAACTGCAGGAGCCTTCCCTTCTGCACCTAAGTATAGGAAGCAGAGCCTTCCCGACTTAGCACTTTCCCAAGACAAAACAAAACATTCAATGTACCCAATTCTCCATCCGGAGTTATCTCCAATACTCCCTATGACTCAACTATTTATAGCTTTCTCAATACAATACCATGGTTTGTGGACCATGGGAGAATCTGGAAACTGACTTGACTCTATCCAAACAAGGGGCTAAGACCCCTTTGACACCTATCTATTTGTGCGCTCTGCATCCACATATTGCGGAGACTTTACATCTTTTACAAAAACATATACAAAATTTGGGTTATCTAACCCCAAAATTGACCCTAGGGACCCTATCCCAATAGGCCCCCAACACAAAGATCGTGACTCACCCTCGAGTCACTCAGTTGGTGACGCGATCTTGCTGCGAAGACCACCTAGCTCAACCTGCATCACTGCAACTTCAACATCACTCTATGTCACTGCCTTTTGTACCTCTTTGACCAATTTCTGTGTTGTTGCCCCTTCCACTGCTAGGCGCATGGTCCTCTGTGTCTGTTGTAGCCCCTTAAGCTTCTCCTACAATGACAAAGGAAGATGACAAGCTTCCTCTAGCCATGGATGTAATCTAGCCTTCAACAAGGCCTCTTTCCTTTGTAATTCCTCCACCTATGTTAGCAGTTGCTTGCCTTCCTATTACTTTGCAAGGCATTGCGTTGGCGCCAAAGTGCACGCAGTCACTCGGACCTCATCATACTGTCGCTACGTCTCTCAAACATCTGTGCTGAGCTTCTACAAGTTTGGGTCCTCCTGCAGATTCGTCCATAATTCTGTCACTACATCAAACATCGAAGAGTAGTCATTGACTGTTGTATCCAATGTGCTCATTCCATCCTTATTGGTTGCTTCGCATTGCTCCTGAACCTCTGGAGGAGTCGTTGGCTGCAACTTCAACTGCAGCTTTGATATTTTCATCTGGAATTTGAAGATGACCCTGCCAACTTCATCCTCCGAGGCGCGTACTGTAGTAGCCAACTTTTTTATTTTTGCTGAGGCTTTAGCATCCTCTGGGATTTTCAATTCAGGCAATGACTTGCATGCCTGCTCGATCACCGCCTCTAAGATTTGAGTTTTATGTTGCATCTTCTCCTTAGCATTTAGTGCCTTGGTTTTCTCCATGAAGATTTTTTCATTGTTCACCTTGAATTCACTAATAACTGTGAGGGTGCACTTCTCTCGAATCCTCAATTCTTCTGAGACCCCCTGATGCAATGCATGGAGGGTCTGGAGCGGTAGTGTGACCAAATTTAGTCCCATATCCTTCACTGTGTTGATCACAGCGCAATCCTCATCTGACTCAATGTGAATTGATCCCTCTGGCAATGGTATGACTCTAAGGTCTAGAGTCCTTTCTAGCTCCGCCACTGTGCTACTTCCCTGTGTCAAGATCGCTTGTGCTTCGGTCGCTTGCCCGAAACTTGCCTAGATCCTGTTAGTCTAGATCTGGAGCTCGCAAGATCCTTTTGGACACTCCCTAGCATTTGCATATATTGTTGCTCAATCTGCTACAACACTTCAGTGGTTGTGCCTCTCACCTTTTCCCGGATCTCATCGATAGTACCCTCTGTCAGCACCATTGGATCAAGATGTGTCTTCTTATTGGATTTGTGTTTTTTACGCTATCCAATAGTCTGCTCCTGCCCTCGCCACTTCAAGGTGAATGGAGTGCACTACTACTCACCCCCACCTCCTTCTTGTGCGGACAACTCTTGTTCATCTGTATAGTGTGAATTAGACTTTTCACCTTCCCCTGTGTCCTGTCACACATTTTCTTCTTGCTCTTTAGCAGTGCGCTCTTTCTCCATTCGTTCCTTCTCTACAGCTGCCTTAGTAGCTTCCTTCTTCTTCTGCTCATCCAAGGCACGTGTGGCCTTCTTAGTGGCATCCTTCCATTTTTGCGCCTTTGCTTGTTCCCACATCAAGTGTTGTGGGTTCGCGCCACTTTGCTGGCCAATACCACACAACTTCTCACACATCCGTCTCTGAGACAAAATAAGGAAATTATTTCCAAGTTTGCTCTGGGTCCTCCCACGCTCGGATTGACACACTGTGAAAGTCAGCCTTGAACTTCGCGTAGGCTGTCAATTGTTCGAACAAGGTTGGGGACAACCTTGGCCTTTGATTAATCACCATTCCAAGGTCCATCTCCATCAGGATCTAGAAAATCTTCGTCTCCTTGACTCGTGTGTGATCCTTTGTAGACCACAGTGAGGTGCATTGTGCTGCCTCGAGTAAATTGTCCTTGTGCGGGGGAAATTGGATGTCCTTAGGCAATCTCCAAGCTACTAGAATAATAGACAATAATAGTCATGCATAGTGGAATTGCTTGCTTTCTTCTTGGGCTTCTCCACAGTTCGTGAGGAAATCCTAGCATAGATACTTGACCCAATTATATTGAATGCCCTTCTTGCACTATGCTACAAGGGACACTATGGGCGCTGGAACTTCATCCACGCGACACTTTCTCATGATCTTGCTCGCAATAATCTACGCAACGAATTGTACTACTTGGTCTTGAATTGAAAGGATAGAATATCTACGTGACTTTTTAACAAGACCATACTCTTTCTTCATGTTATTAGCTAATTCTTTCTTCCCGGTTTTCCCTCCAAACTCCTTGGTGGCGTCTGCTCCTTTGTGAGGCAACGTTGTGATCTTGTGTATCAACATGTCCGTAATTGGGATGGGGTCTCCCAGCCATAAACACCCATCATGCACCAGCATGAGGAGTCGTCACACACACACTGTGTTGATAATTGATCGATTATAGTGTGGCATTAAGAGCATGTTCAACAGCCTTTCTTGCTCAGCAGTACGGACCCACTTCATGGGCTCCAAGGTCGTAACCCCCGTTTCTTCATAATATAGCTTTGTCATATATTTTTGGGTTGCTAAATGCAAGAACTTCTCATGGTCCACGAGGTCCCAGTCCTCCATTTTCAATACTGGAATGCGTGCTAGTCTAGGACCTTCAAATTCAACCTGCTCAAGCAATAGGGGTGTCGACACTATGAATTTCCTGGAATCAAGTTCCTTGGTTACTTTGTTTCTTCCCTTCCGCAGAGGGATATACTTAGGAAGCCTTAAGATATGCTTAATCTCTTTAGCATATACTTCTTCGACACCTTGGTATTCCTTCTCTTCTAAATCCGCTATTTTTTCCAGTTGTTTATCTTTTTTCTCGTTATGCCGCACCTCCAGATTCTTCCTCAATAACATTCTCACCGACACCGACCTCTTCTGTTTCTCCTTTGCAGCAGGTTGTTCCTCTTTTGCAGCTAGTTGTTTCTCTTTTGCAGCTGGTTGTTTCTCTATTGTGGCTAATTGTTGTGGCCTTAGCAACCTTGGTGAAATAGACACAGGGGTTGAAGATTCCATACTCATAATCTCAAGTCTTCGCACATTAGACACAGCAGCTTCAGAACTCATGGCTTCAGTGGGGTTCGTGGCAGTCATTTGCTAAAAAATAACCTTCTAATGCCACGCATGTAAGGTAGCAAATGTTGGGCTTGCCATGAAATCCTCCCAGAATTGACAACTCATAAAATTCAGACAGTAAATCACCCAGACAAGTCTCAGAATGCAAAGTGTTCTTTGGTGGTCCAACATGCGAGATTTATAGGCATTTTTTAATTCAAATCCGACAGTTCCCCCCAAAATCTGAGAATAAATGCCTCTTTGGCGGTAGATCTTCAAAGATTTTCGCCATAAATAGTGCCTACCCGATCCTCTTAATTGATTTTCGGCCATCAAATCATGAATAGTAACCTCAACGGCTACATTTGGACCCATCTGCATGGCACCATCCTCCATGGTGCAGCTCGTCCGGTGCAGCTTCACTTGTTGCATCGTTGTCATCCGTCATGCTTCTCCTCTATCCTTTGAGGCCCATAAACATTTGTAAACCCAATCGACCTCGTAACCCCTATAACTTGCATCTCCATTGATAAATAGGATCTTGTTGCTTCCACATCGATTAGATTCATGTCCTGGGGATTCCACTAGGTCGCCAATTCCCTAACAGAACCTTGCATTGTGACCTCCATAACCTTAAGAGTCCTACCTAATTTCCAACTTACCTCCATGATCTTTTCACTGGCATAACACTTTTTTTCTTGCAAGAAAATAAGGTTTGGTTGTTCCATTTTAATATTCTCTTTAACATCTATTCCCCGAGGCTATTTATGCCTCTTGTATTCCATGTTAAAACTTTCATGATCAACTACTATTATTGGGTTGCAAGCTCTCATATTACCTGAGTTAATCAACATGGATCCTATCTCCTTGAGGGCTATGCTATTGGACTCCCTTCCTATTTTCTGGTGGATTTGTTGTGGTGCTAATATTTTTTGATATGTTGATGCCTTAACTCCCATCTCTACTATAATTGTATGTGGAAGAATTTTCCCTCTTAATTTAGCTTCTTTTCTCATCAGGTATAGATACTGATCCTATCCATTTGGTAGACTATTGGGATGGATTCCTTTCCCTATTTTCTTGATTGTTCCACCATAGTTTGAAGGTTGATTCCTTCCCTTTCTACTATTTCCTGTAGATCTGGGTCCTCTATACCCACTTTTCTTGGGGTCATCTCAGTGTCTCCTTCAAATTATTTTGACAGATTTGGTATGTCCAAGTTTTTCCCAATATCTTTTGTCTTTTGCAACATTTCCTCCTTTGTTCTTCATTTTTGTCTTCTTCAGTCTCATGATTCACTGAGTTCTCTTCTGACAATATTTCAAAATTATTCCTCTAGGATTTTCTACCTCCTTGATTTCTTTGTTGTTGTCTTTGATTTTCTTGTTCCCTTGTGTTGGGTCTCACAAAACCATCTGCAACGTTGTGTTTTGGTTCTTTCCTATGATATTATGATTTATTCAGAGGGCACTCCCAAATTAGGTGGCCATGTTCATGAAAACGTATGCACCTAAAGGGTATCTGCTCATAATCAATGGATTGTAACAATATTTCATCCCTAAATTCCAGTTTGACTTTTTCAGCTAGGGTGCCAGAAACATCCATTTCCACACAGATTTTTGCATATGATGTGTATCTTACATGTAGTGTTTCCTCTGATATATGGATAAATTTTCCTAGTGTATCTCTTATGAGATTTAGGGTCGAAGGCAACCAATAATAAAGAGGTAGTGAGTACAACCTTATCCAAACAAGGACTCTAGTAAATGTCTCCTTTTTTGGGGTGAAGTTTTCCATCCACGGCCACATGCACAGTTCAATTGATGCAAAGAAGTAGGGATCGTCATCATGGAAAATTTTAGGGGCGAATTTTCGCCCTTAAGTGAAATTAAGGGGTTTAAATTTTTAGTGGGCAAATATTTTGTATCATAGTACATTTTTACAAATCGCCTCAAATTTGTTTTATAAAAAAAGTAGGTATGGAGGTTAGCCCACCTTATTTTAAGGGAGAGGGTAAAAAAGGTAAATTTAGCTCTTGAAATTAGGAGTTACAACCTTCCATTTTCCCTAATTTTCAAGAATAGGTTTTATTTAAGTGAATCCTACCATATTTATAAAAGAGGTATGGTAAATTAATAAAAATATAAATAAATGAGAGGTATGGTAAATAAATAAAACATTTTTTAGATTTACTTCATAAGTCACCTTATATACATGCAAGGGTGTAAACAAATACAAATATAAATAAAGTGGAGGTATGGTAAATAAATAAAACCTCTTTTTGTACTTACTCAAAAGGTATGGTAAATAAATAAAAATATAAATAAACTAGAGGTGTGGTAAATAAATAAAACCTCTTTTTATATTTAGTCCATAACCCTCTTTCTATTTATGAAGGCTCAAAAAAGAGGTTTTATTTAAGTGAATCCTATGGGCAAATACCATATTTGTAAAAGAGGTATGGTAAATTAATAAAAATATAAAAAAACGAGAGGTATGGTAAATAAATAAAACATTTTTTATATTTACTCCATAAGTCACCTTATATTTATGAACACTCAAAAAATGCGTTATATTTAGGTGAAACCTATGGGAAAAACACTATGGGCCAAATACCATGGGCCAAATTATTATTAATACCATGCAAAAAAACATTATTAACCCTAATATTAATAAAAATAAAAATGGCACATGGTATTGACCCATGGTATTAACGTGGAATGTAGCATATTTAAAGGGGAAATTAAACCAGCATAGATGCATCTTTACTCTAGATCTACTAAGCCCCGAGAGGGATCAAATATCGTGATATGCAAACTAGCATAGAGTGAAAAAATATTTGATCCCTCTCAAGGCTTAGTGGATCAAGAGTAAAAATGGATGTTGTAATTTAATGTATGTTAAACATTTTAACTTTTTTAAAATAAAAATCAATTATTAATTTTATTAATTTTTATAAATTACTAATAGTA
>APFE031273091.1:139668-170087 GCA_000404065.3 Pinus taeda | reverse complement strand
ATTCATGTGAGCATAGACTATTTAAAGGGGAAATTCTATCATCTTAGATCCATCTTAATTCTGGGTCTACCAAGTGCTGAGAGGGATAAATAGATTTCATCCCCTTAAGAGTGGTAGATGTGGAGTTAAGATGGATATAGGTTGGTTTTTATGATAATGAAGATATTAAATAGACTTAGGAAATTATATTGTAAAAATATCTTAAGGTGAATGGTTTAAGCTGCTTTTACTCACTTCACAAAATTTAGTAAAAAATACCAATATCTCCATTAATATTGGTTTTTAACTTTTTCTAATTTAACAAAAAAAATTCAAAACAGTGAAACCTTATCACTCTTTTCGCATCACCCTAGCAGAAGATTTCTCACCATTTTCAAACATTCTCAATATGATATCTTGATGAAAAAGTTCAGGTACTGATGTTGGATTAGTTATTTGAAAAATAAGCTGGTTTGTACAACCTTTCATCTTCTGCGCTATTCTTAGTTTGTCCTAATGATTTGTAGGGGTTGGAGCCACTGCACCATATTTTCCTAAAAGGTGGAGATTGTTCACCAAAAAGGAAATTAATCTACATGTTACAAAAATACGAGACCTATGAGGGTAGTGAATTATGCTAATAAGCAATTTAGATTGGGAGAGACTTAATTAACTTTTATTATTTAATTGAAGATTTTTAATTAAAATAATAATAAATCTACATTTATATATTCATATATTGATTGGAAGGCTTCTCACAATGGTCACTTCTTTCAATTAGATCCCCTTCAAGCCTTTGGGATACCTAATACTTTCTTGTATAATATAGTTGGGGCTTGCTACTTGTTGGCGTGTTGGGGTAAACAAACTTGATGTGTCTTTTTTTATCTCCCAGTTGGAGTCTATGGAATAAGAAAGAAATTTGATAACTTGAAAAAAGTGGTAGCTTGACAAAAGTTGTAGAGAAAAGATTAATCTCTCCTACCTTAACAGAACTTGTGGTCAATATCAACACCTACAAGAACTTTGTTGTGGAATATTATCGAAACTAACAGAAGGATATAAAAGAGCGTATTGTAAGAACCTTGACAAATACGGCCACTGAAACTTGGAACATTGTTTGTAGGAAGAGAAAATTATGTTTCTTTTTTCCAAACATGTATGTTAGTATCTTACAGTTTAATGAACATGTTTTCTTATTATCATATATGGTTTCATACTTTAACAAAACATTCGCCAAGAATTCACAATGTTTTGTTATTTAGTAAAAAAATTGCCAAGATCTTACAAGATTTTATAATTCAGTGAAAGATTCTCCATCACTGTACAAGATAATATAATCTGGTGAGAGATTCGCCAAAAAAATTATATATACATATTATATTATTGATAAAATTGCCTCCCATTTTCCTATGTATCATGGGGATTAGCCCATTTATTATACATATAATTTTAGGGTGGTTCTTAAAATTTTCCTTGATCATCATCAAAGAATCAGTCTCTATCCTCCATATTCACAAATACCACATTAAAGAAACCCTTTGACCCTAGATACAGCTCAATTTCCCCTCTTAGTTTCCAGTAGTGTTTGATCCAGTCACATAATTCTTTTTCTGTGGGCAAGAGGCCCATAAATCTGCATATGATCACATGAGATCTTTAAAGGCTTGTGTCTTGGGATCAAGGATTAATGTCATTGGGATCACCGTTGTTTTGGGATTACATGGCCCAATGGTCCCTTTTGAATTTTTCTTCTACTAATGGTCTTCTTGATTCCATGTGATACTTCTATGCTCATATCTTCTCTAACCATTTCCACCCATGTTACCTACTCCATCCGCTCCTATGTTGTTTCCTGACACACCTTTTGTTGTAAACCCAAAACTTGACTTAAAACCCTTACGTTTGTCTGTTATCACATTCTGATAAGATGGATCCCCACTCCCTCCCCCTCTGAACGTAATCTGCTTCAAACCCTAATCATACCTGCAGAGAAACCCTCGCTCTCGTATTCTTTGTATTTAAAATTTCAACTTTTTTAACACATGGAATTAAAACAAAATATCATGATTGTAACACCCCCCCTCTTAATTCCCACTAAAACACAAGTTAAAAGGAGGAACTTGGGATTTCTCAAGCAAGCTAGCTCACACTGGAGTATTTATATTTGGATATGACGGAGGAAAGACCTGTGGGCAAGATCAGGATCAGATTGCAAATCGGTGATCTAACTTCAGAACTATGCTAACCCAAGATTCAAGGTAGCATTATGGAAATGGGGTCTAAAAGTTTCGACTTTTTTCAATTTCCTCAGAATTTCAAATGGATGAATCCATTATATTTGTCTCGTCAAGAAAAATCTGAAGATATAAAATTTGTCCAATTCTAGATCCCAAATCAACATATATGATTGTTTGAATATACAACCAATTAAATAATGCCACAACATTGGATCTGCCATATGACACCCATGTGCCAAGAACCTTCATGGTTGTCATAAGCCACTTGTCGGTTGCCGACTCGTTCATACTTCAGGTCACAGGCAGACCCATGTCGCGGGTTCATAAAGCTCAATGGAGGAATTTGAGTATATAAATTTATGTTTAAATGTATTTAATTAATATGTGCAAATGTGGATCACCCTTGCCACCTCACCCATGGGACTTTAATTGTTTGAATATACAACCAATTAAATAATTCCACAACATTGGGCCTGCCACGTGACACCCATGTGGAAAATTCATGGTTGTCATAATCCACTTGTCGGTTGTTGACTCGTTCATACTTGAGGTCACAGGAAGACCCATGTTGCGGGTTCATAAAGCTCAGTGGGGGAATTTGAGTATATAAATTTATGTTTAAATGTATTTACTTAATATGTGCAAATGTGGATCACCCTTTCCACCTCACCCATGGGACTTTAATCCTAGATGTTACCTTCATGCTCCTTTTGCAAACCCACCAGGCTAACAATGATTAGGAGGACATGGTAGTTGAAAAATGTGTCAAGCTTTAAACATGCGTCGAGGTGACAAGCGTGAATGATTGTCGACAAATCATTATGTGGAAGAGATGGAAACTTTCTCGTTCCCTGAATTCTATCTCTCAGAAGATCCAAAAGAGTGTTGCAATGAGGCGAGTCAGGGTGACTCAACACTAGGAGGACATGGTAGGAGGGCCCATCCGAATATAGGAAGGTAATTAATTAACTACCAAGTGGCTATGGGCTTGCATAATCAATCACATTACATACATTATCTCGAAAGGGAGATCCCTAGGATAAATAGAGGCACACACGAAGAGCACTCAGAGTTGACGAGACCTAGGATTACATGGAGGCAAAATATGATCACCTAATGGGAACCACCCATGAGTTGTTGACCCATTCGTGGTGTATGGTCCCACGTCATCCTGGGGTTTACTTTGTCACTGAGAATCCTCTTCTACCAAGGTCCTTTCAACCTAGGAGTTTCCTTCGAGACAAATGCTCATATAGAATTAAATCTCTAAGAATTAGATCAACAAGGATTTAAAATATTAGGTTTTCTTCCTACTCATGATATGCACCTTTTGTGAAGGAAACCCATTATGGCTCAGCTACGATGGTTTTGTGATCACTTAGAATTATGCCAAAGCTTGACCATTGACATTAAAGTCGTATGAGGCATGTAATGGTGCTATCCCTCTTGATTTTGTAACAAGGTTACTATTCCTAGGTTTTCAATAGCTGAAAGGTAAAACGAAATCCAAGGACTTGTCCATTTAGGTTCTTAGAGGTTTATAGTCCCTTAAATATCAAGGACTTACAAGGAACAATTCAATCTCATTTCAGAGATCTACAGGTCTCTTTTGAGGGAGAAATAAATAAATAATCTTCTAAAGGAAACCAGAAAGCATACAATATCCAAGAGGAATACAGGGAGATTAACATTCCATAGATAAATAGGAATCTACCTTTCTAGTTCAAATCACAGGCATAAACCATACATTTGGCTCAAGATTAATAATAATATAGGCATACAGTATTCACATCCAGGCTAATCCAAATTTTAGGCATAAACAGAGAGTTGAACATCAAATGAACATCACTATAGGCCTGAAGCTATCACAATGAACATATTTCAAATTGTAAGAGCTAAAACATTCAACTATATTATGATTTAGAAGGTCTGGCAATTGATATCGGGACAACAACTCTCCCCCCAATCATAGATAGTTGCAGTCGTGCCTCACTTGCAATTGTCACCCCTGAGCCATATTCTAAAGCTTGAGGTGGGGTTCTTTTGATGATTTGAACCGACAAAATAGTTGAAACAGGTTGCCACTAGGACACACTACCTTCATCCACTAGCTACACATGCTTTTTAATCACACTTTTCAGGCATATTCACATCCATGCCAACACATCACACTACGTAGAACTTCAGCTCACTTTCAAGAGAAGAGAATCCACTATGAGGAAGGTTCTTTAGTGGTAAGTTGTTAATGGGTAAATAAATCACTTCCCCAGGTGGTTATTTAGTGAGTTAAGCACCAAAGCTTCAGCCCTAAGACAACTCCTGGTTGTTCTTTAGCCCTCACAAACACCTGAGTGATTATTCCAAAATCTAATAGGTTCATCCGTCCAGAATCTTACAGTGGGTTCTTCAACCTTATAGACAAGCCACACTCTCTGAAATAGTCACTTAGAAAGCCTTACTCAGAAGTTTCCTCAATTGGTGCCATCTTTCCAAGATTTGATTTTACTATTAAAGATCACTTGATCTCCCTTTCAACTATGTGCATTTACACAACGATTCTACACAACGTCTATGTCTCTCTTCCCCATTATGTGTATGTGTGCGACAGAGCTTGCATGCATTTGTAAATATTGGTTAATTTATGTCCCCCTTCCCCCTTCCAAAAAAGGCTGACTACCTTTGCTTCCACAATTTGTACAACAACCCACGACTTGGCAGTGCAACCCATGTTGTTCTTAATTTTTTGTCCTTTCTTTGCTTTTTGTTTGAATTGAAGGACACTTAAACCAACCCTTCCTCTTTCAATTGAATTCAATGAACAATCAACATATTTAATTATTTTCAGCTAACCAAGACTAATATTTAAAAAAAACCATTCCCTCAAGTACCCTTCTTCCTCAAGTGTACATGGGGTCTTGGATAGATGGTGATTGGGTGCAATGTTAAGGCATTCCTAGATGTCAAGACACATATTCAATTCCTTACCTATTTGGGTGTTATTCTTGGACATGACCATGATGTAGCCTCACCATTTTCAAACTTAAAAAAAAAAACATCCTTCCTCAAGAAATGGAATCTATGCCCATATCTCATCCATTTAATATAATTACAATTATTTACAAGAGAGAAATGTTAACCAGGAGATGTCACAGTCCCCTCCCCATTGAGGGGGAACACTGTCCTCGGTGTTCAATAATCATAAGAAAAACAAACATAGCTCACATGGAGCTTTATACACACAACTCTTTATAGCATTTATAATGTATTTACAAGTTTTTTTACTTAGAAAATAGGAAAGGATATGTTGCCATCATCTAGTCAACCATTTCCCACGTGGTTTCCTCGGGCCCAAAGTTCCTCCACTGCACTTTGAATTACTTTATTACTTATTTCTGGAGCATGATTTGTCTCCAATCCATGATGCAGAGAGGTTTCAGCTGGAACTCTCCCTCTGGTTCCACCTATAACACAGTCTAATCAATAACATGATTAGTATCTTGTACATATCTTTTAAGTAATGAAACATGGAAAAAATCATGGACTTTTATCAATGAAGGCAAGGCTAATCTATAGACCACCGACCCAATCCTCTCAAGTATCTCAAAATACCCACAAAACTATGGTGCCAACTTGGCACACGACCCAATCTTCAAGGAACTTTTCTTGTATTTGATCCTTAAATAATCATGTTCCCTAACTGATAATTCCTTATGCAGCCTACGTTAATCTGCATAGATTTTCTGCCTATCTTGTGCCACCTTTAGATTATGTTTAATGCTTCACATTCACTACTCTAGTTTTTTTAACATATCAGGCCCAATAAGGACCTTTTCCACTAGATCATTCCAGCTGATAGGAGTATTGCAACTCCTTCCTTAAAGTGCCTTGAATGGACTCATCTTTACAGATTCTTGAAACTGATTGTTGTATGTAAAATCCACAAGTGGAAGATACTCTTCCCACTTCCTTCGTTGGTGAATTATACACATGTTCAACATATCTTTGAGGATTTTATTTTTCCTCTCTATTTTCCCATCCATTTGTGAATGGTAAGGTGTACTAAAGGCCAATTATGTCCCCAAGCCTGCAAATAGTTCCTTCCAAAACTTTAAAGTGAACTTGGCATCTCTATCTGGAATGAGCCACCTCACTAGCTGAATTGGTTGACAAGAATGTTACAAAATGAGCCACTTTTCTCAACTTGTCAATTACCACCATAATTGCATCATGTTTTCTGGAGGTTCTTCAAAATATCGTAATGAAATACGTGGATATCACCTCCCATTTCCATCCAAAATGAGAATGGGATGTAATAAACCTACTGGATATTTACATTCAACTTTCACCTGTTGGGATTACATACAATTTGCAATAAAGGCTGCTACGTCTTTCTTCAAATTAGGCTATCAATAGAATTTCTTGATGGATGTGAGAGTCTTTTCGTATCCCTGGTGGCCAAAATATGGCTTAGTATGAAATTATCTCATTATGAGCTTCTTCAAATCAGAATTTTTTAGCACATATATTATATTCTTGAATCTAACTAGCCCATCACCCGTGAGATAATACTCCTCGCCCTCTCCAGCCTCACTACCTCATTGTAGCCTTTCTTTTATTTGTTGATGTCTCTCATCATGTTGTCTTATGATTTTGACTTGTTCTCCTAGGTTTGATCCATAAGAGCTTAAGGTTTCCATGTGATTTAATTAAATCCTTCTATTAAATACATCGACAGCCCTATTTTCCATGCCCTTGATGTACCTTATCTCAAAGTCGAACTCACTAAGCATGGCCAACGACCTAGCTTGTCTTGCATTCAACTTAGGTTGCTCAAATAAATACTTGAGTCCTCTATCGTATTTGATGATCATAAATATTATGTCAAATAGGTAATTCCCCCACATATTTAGTGCATGAATAATGTTACCTAACTCCAATTCATGTGTCACATAGTTTACCTCACGTTCATTTAACTTTCGTGCCTCATAGAAAACTACCTGGCCCTCCTGCATCACGACTCCACCAAGCCCCTTCTTGTAGGCATACGTGCATACCATGAAACCCTTATCTGGATTTGCAACTCTCAACACTAGTGAATTAGCGAGAAACTCTTTAAACTGCTCAAAGCTTACTACACATTCAACATTCCTCTCAAATTTCTTTCCTTTTATCTGCAAGGATGTGATAGGATGGCCTATTTTCGAGAATTTTAAGATGAACCTCTAGTAGTATCCTACCAACCCCATGAATGATCTATTCTCATTCACATTCTTCAGTGTTGGCCACTCCATTATGGCTTTTATCTTTTCTAGATCGACTAATATCCCCTCCTTGGAGACAATGTGACTCAAATAGTGTATCTATGATTGGAAGAAATCACTCTTGCTGAGAATTGTATAAATCTTGTGTTCCCTTAGCAATTGTAGCACTACATCCAGGTGCTTTTCATGTTCTTCTTCAGTCCTTGAGTATACCAATATGTCATCAGAAAAGATGATCACAAGATTTTCCAAGTAAGGACGCATCACACTATTCATTAAACACATGAAAGTGGCAGGGGCATTAGTAATCCCAAAGGGAACCAACACAAATTCATAATGCATGTATCTGGTCTACAATGTAGTATTATGGATGTCTTCTTCCTTGATGCAAACTTGATGATAGCCTGACCTTAAATCAATCTTGGAGAAGATTGTTTCTTCGTTGAATTGGTCAAATAAATTATCAATCTATGGAAATGGATACCTATTCTTTATAGTCACTTTGTTTAATTGTTTGTAGTCAATGTAGAGTCTGTGTGTACCATCCTTCTTTTTCACGAACATGATTAGTGCCCCCCATGGAGACATACTTGGCCATATATAGCCTTTATCAAGCATCTCTTTCAGTTGTAATTTCAACTCAACTAATTTAAGCATACTCATCTTGTATGATGCCTTGGACACTGGAGTTTCTCCAAGCATCAATCCAATAGAGAAATCCACCTCCATGTGATAAGGTAGTTCACGGATTTCCTCTTGAAAAACATCTTGGAACTGCTTCAGGACAAAATATTTGGCTAATATGTAACTGTCATTATTCTCAGTGATGTTATTGGCTTTCTCATTGTTGGAAATCTACATAGCAAATAAATGGTTACCTTTCTTGTTGCTTCTCTTGGCTTGCATGGTTGTGATCAGCCTCACCAAAGTAGTTTTTCACTTCCCTTGCAATATCCTTCTTTCTCCATGCTCGCCCAAGCTTTCAATTACTATTTCAAAAAAATCAACTTTGGTACTATGTGCATACAACCAATCCATGTCCAACAACATGTTGTATGCACCCAATGGTAGTACATTGAGGTTTCCCATAGTTCACATCCCAATTAATTTAATTAGGCAAGCCTTCATCCAATATTCAACCATCTTATTTATTCTCGTGGTTAATTGAACTAGCCAGGATTTCTCATGTGGTTCTTGTTTCAATTAGCATCATTCCACAAGCATTGGTCTAATGTAGTTATAATTAGAACCATTATCAATCAAAATATAAATAATTTGATCACAAACCTTACCTTCCATCTCGATTATGGAAGCTTGATGATCTACTTGTCGATTTTACAGTTATGCTGAGATCCTAGGCATACCACATGCCACATCTCCCACAAACTGTGCTTCATGTAAATTGTACATCCATGGACCAATGTGTCAGCATTGTGGGAAATCCTTCCTCAAGTGGTTTTCTCCACAGGTTCAACACTTATATGAACCTTTCTCGTAAATCTTGGCTTCTTCGTGCGTAGAATAGTCTTTACCAACAACATTGAACCTTCATTGGCCCTCTTGAGTATAAGGGGAAGTATGTGATTCCTTAACCATTTTCTATGATTTTCCCTTAAATTTGGCATTTTTTTTAGACTTCCAATCAAATTTAAACTATGGTCTGCACTTGGATTGAGCATAGCAACATTTCAACTTTTTAATGGCATCATTTAATGTCTGAGGCTTATGGATCTCAATTCAATCTCTAAATGATAGAGACAACCCACTGATAAGCTTATGAACTTTTTCCTTATCATCTTTAAGATATGGCACATATCTTAGAAATTCTAGGAACTTGGTGACATATTCCTCATCTGAGATTGGTCCCATTTTGAGCTCATAAAACTTCTTTTCCTTGTTGTCATAATAGTTTTCTGATAAATATTTTTCTCTAAAGAAGCTTTTAAATTCCTTCCAATCCAAGCCCTCTTGAGTTATGCCTTGGAAATTCTTCAAATCTTCCCACCATATGTCTGATTTTCCCTTCAAGATGTAGGTGGATACCTTTTCTTTCGTCTTCTTAGAATAGTTATGGATTTTGAAGAACTTCTTCATTCCAAGTAGCTAAGCTTCTGCATCTTCATATTTCTTCATCTCTCCATCAAATTTGGGTGGTTTGTCCTTCTTAAATTCCTCTTTGATATGGTCCTTTTCTATCCTTCTTTGAAGATGGTTATGATTATGATGATGCCTCCTAGTAGTAGAACTAGAATTCCTACCAGAATGATGCCCCCAAGTGCTAGTTCTTCCCTCTAGGGTACTCAATGGTTCATTTCCTTTCATAGTGTCCTAATTTTCATGTATGTGCCACTTCTTAAACCTACTACATCTACCCCATTTGTTCTCTCTTTTGATTCCAAAGGGTTTTTCTTATCTCTTTGACTAGCCCCTAGCTCATGCTGCTTCTATCTCTAAAAATATGAGAGGCTTTGCAATTATATAACTGCATTTACCTCAGCCTATCTCTCTTGACCTTTACTAATATTTCCTTTTCTGCCTTACAATTCCTAATCTCAGCCCTTAGGCTTCTCAAGGTATCCATTAAGTTAAGAGAATCTCCCCCTTCCCCTTGGCCCACTGATCTTTCTTCTTGCCCATGTTGTGTGCGATTAGAACTATATCCTACCATCTTGTCGTTCATTTCTTGGTTGCCAGGATTTATGGTGTACCACCCTCTGTAATTTTGGGTGACATTCATCTTATGTTATGTGTTGTCAGGCACATACATAACTGTTAAATTTAAACAAAATTCAGGCATAAATAAATAAACAAAATCATGACCATGAACTTGCTTTTATGGGGCTGCCATGGTGAGCTAGCTATAATAAACAAGTCATTTTAGTACATCAATGTTAATCAACACCAAACCCCAAGCATAACCACATATGCATGCATAAACACATACCAATCAACACATATTGTTAGCTCATTAGTAACAATAAAATCTTATTAGTTATTGGTGTCATGTTGCATAATCAAATCATAATGTAAACATGTCAACATGCATGCAACCAATCAATTATACACAAAATTTTAACACCTAAGCATTAGTTTAATTAATTTTCTAAAAATCATTATGAAACTCCTTGCTCTGTTAACCCTGTAACATAGTACCAACTTATTTTACCATGATAGATCCCATCAAGTCCAAGTGTTGAACCTGGATGTTATGATACCACTCTATAACACAACCCTTCCTAATTCCCACCAAAGCACAGGTTATAAGGAATTTCTCACTATGTTAACCCATGATCCAAGGTAGCATTATGGAAATGGGGTCTAAAAGCTTTGACCTTTTTCATTTTCCTCAAAACTTCAAATGGATGATTCCATTTCATTCGTCTCGTCAAGACAAATTTGACAATACAAAATTTGTCCCAATCTCGATCCTAGAGCAACAAATATGATTGTTTGAAGATACGACCAATTAAATAATGCCACAACATTGGGATTGCCATGTGGTCCCCACATTGAGTCTTTGTGGCTGTCATAAGCCACATGTTGGCTACTAACTTGTTCATACTTCAGGTCATGGGTATACCCATGTCACTGAATCATAAAATCTAATGGATGACTCTGATTATATACATTTATGTTTAAATGTATTTACTTAATACGCGAAGGTGTGGGCCACCCTTGCCACCTCACCCCAAGAATTCAATATGAGATGTTACCTTCATGCTCCTTTACTAAACTCGTCGGGCTAATGAGGACTAGGAAGACGTGGTGGCTAACGAACATGTCAAGATTTAAACAAGCATCGAGGTGACGTGGATGAATAATTTTTGACAAATCGTTATGTGACGGGGATAAAAAAATTCTCGTTCCTCAGGGTCCATCTCCTAGAAGATCCAAAAGAGTGTAGCAATGAGGAAATCTGAGGTGACTCGGCACTAAGAGGACATGGCAAGTGGGCCCATTTGAGTACAACAAGGTAAGTGATTAATTGCCAAGAGGGGATCAACCTGCATAACTAATCACATCATATACGTCATCTGAAAAGGGAAATCCCTAGGAGAAATAAGAGGCATGCATGAAGAGCAGTTCAGGCTGGCGGGGCTTGGGACTACATGGAGGCATAATATGAGCATCCTAATGGGAACCACCAATGACTTGTCGACTCGTTCATGGTGTACGGTCCCACATCATCTTAGGCTTTAATTACTCGTCAAGAATCCTCTTCTGCTAAGGTCCTTTCCACTCAAGAGTTTCCTCTGACACAAATCCTCATTGGGAACTAAATCATCAAGAATTCGATCCACATGGAAGAACATATATGTGGGAGTTAAAAACACCAAGGATTTATAAGCTTAGGTTTTTTGTGTGCTCATGATATGCGCCTTTCATGAAGGAACCCCACTATGGCTCAACTACAGTGGTTTTGTTATCGCTTGGACTTATGCCAAAGCTCAACCATTGCCATTAAGGTCATATGAGGCACGCAATGGTGCTATCCCTCTTGAGCTTACAACATGGTTGCTATTCTTGGTTTTTCAATATTTGAAAGGTAAAACGTAGTCCAGGGACTTGTCCATTCAGGCTCTCATAGGTATGTGGTCCCTTAAATATTAACGACTTATAGGGAACAAGTCAATCTCATTTCATAGATCTACAGGTCTCTTTTGAGGGAGAAATAAGCCTGAATAATCTTATAAAGGAAACTAGAAAGCATACAATGCTCAAGAGGGCTACAAGGAGATGAAAATTCCATAGATAAACAAGAAGCCTCCCTTCCAGTTCAAATTAGAGGCATAAACCATATATTTGGCTCAAGGTTAGCACCAATACATGCCTACAATCATCACATCCAGGGTTTCCAAATTTCAAGCATAAATGAATAATTGAACATCACTGAGGCCTGAAGCCAACATAGTGAACATATTTACAAATTCAAGAGCTAAAACATTCATTTATCTTATGAATTAGAAGTTTTTGCAACTAAGATTGGGACTACAACTCCCCCCTGCAAAAAAATAGACAATTGCAGCCAGACCTCACTTGCAACTGTCACCCCCAAGTTGGATTCTAATGCTTGAGGTGGGGTGATTTTGAGGATTTGAACCAACAAAATAGCTGGAAAAAGATGCCACCAGATCACAATGTCTTCATTCACCATCTACACACGCTTTTCAATCACAATGTTTAGGCATATTCACATCCATGCTAACACATCACACTTAAGACAACTTTAGCTCACTTTCAAGAGAAGAGATTCCACTATGCGAAAGATTATTTAGTGGTAATTTGTTAATGGGTAAGTAAATCACTTCCCCAGGTGGTTCCTCAATGAGTCAAGCACCAAACTTTTTAGCCCCAATGAAACTCTAGGTGGTTTTTTATACCTCATAAAAGCCTTAATGATTCTTCCTAAATCTAACAGGTTCATCAATCCAATAACTTCCAGTGGGTTCTTCAGCCTTACAGGCAACCCACACTCTTTGAAATAGTCACCTGACAAGCCTTACTCTTAAGGTTCCTTAGTTGGTGCCATCTTTTCAGGATTTGATTTACTGTTAAATATCACTTGATCTCCCTTTCAGTTCTATGTCTTTACACAAAATTTCTAAACATAATGCCTCTGTCTCTTTTCCTCCTTCAATACGTTTGTGTGAGAGATCCCATGTATGTATGTAAAGATTGATTAATGAATGTTTCCATTCCCCCTTCCAAAACAAAACAACTACCTTCCACGATTTGTACAACAACCCACAACCTAGCAACATTCCTCTTTCAGTTGAATTCAGTATACAATCAACACATTTCATTATTTTCATCCAACTAGGACTAATATTTTAAAAACAACCATTCCCTCAAGCAACCCCCTTCCTCAAGCAATAGAATCGGCGTTCCTCTCTCAACCATTTAAAATAATTGCAATTATTTACGAGAGAGAAATGTTAACTGGGGATGTCACAATGATTATATAAAAACCTTAAATTTTCAATTTATTTCAAGACTAAATATTATGACTAAAAAAAAGCTTTAAAATGAATTCCTAAAACTAATTATCATTATATCAAGAGTATTTTTTGTTTTTTCAATGCTAAAAGGATAACTCTTTGAAAATCTTAGCCTAAGACAACTTGACACATTGCAAAAATCTTAAAAATCAACTATCAAATTGACACACACTCGAGGTAGACTTACCCATTGCAATACAAACTTAAAAATGAGTCATCTAATTAACACAGTGGAGGTGAACTTGAGCCATGAAAATGAAAAATTAAAAATCAACTATTAAATTGACACATAGTGGGGTCAGGTTGCTAGTTGAGCATTGACACAAACCCTACAGACCAAAAAAAAGTAAAAAAAAATTAAAACGAAAACAAGCAAAAAATAATAGTAATAAGTAAAAACAAAAATAAACTATATATATATATATATAACCCCAAAAAAACATATTTTTTTGGAAAATAACCAAAAATAACCCATAAAAGAAAAAAATTCAAATAAAGTTAAAATAAATAATTAAAAAATAAATAAATAAACAAACAAACATATTTTAATATAAAAAGTAAAATTAAACATAATTTTAAACAAATATAAAAATTTAACAAACTCAAATCAAAACAATTTAAACAAGTGCTAAGTAGTACCTGCAACTTAGTTTAAATATAGTTAAATCTGAGTGACAAGCTACAAGATGATCAATTAAAGCCTTGATGGAAAAATAGATATGAAAGTGAAAACGTTGTGCTAAAATAGTACTTTTTGGTGAGCACCCTACCTCATTGGCTGTAATGAAACTCTATAACTTTATTTTTTTGGCAGTGTTTCATTCAAATTGACACAGAGAAACTTAGTTTCAATTGAATGAGACATGAATTTCAAGGAACTTGTTGTACACAAACAGTTGTGTACTACAATGTTCATGGGCATTATACGTGATTGATATAGAGATAAATATAATTGTGTGTGGTAGTGAAGAGAGGGAATATGGAACAAAACTTTTGTTACTATCTCTCAAATTATAATTTCCATTATCCAATTCTAATATTCTAACTTTAACTATAAAGAAAATCATAATTTCTGCAATACATACTTATCCTATATTATAATATCAAATGAGATACATTATATATAACAAATAAATTTTAATAGATAAAATGGAGTAGAAAATCAAATATCAATATGATCCACAACAAAAACTTTTATTGAATGAAATAAATTGAGAAATCAAATATTAATATGATTAACTACATAAATAAATAATAATATTGGTGCGAAGGAGGCGGGAGCGATTAGGGTTTGATACTGCTCTGCAATTGGCAGACCTTTACAGACTGCGTTGTTCTACCATTAACCTTCAACCATAAGATAACTACAACACGATAAGGAACAGCTACCAAGCGATGGAACCCCCTCAGGGGGAGGACATGGAGCCTCCCCCTGCTGATACGGAAAACGCCCTGCAACAAACAGAAAATGTCAGGAAGGACCATCAGGAAGATATAGAAACAAAGCACGAAAATGCGCCAAGCAATAACAACAAAACTGAAGAACCCAGAGTGACGTCAACTACCTGCAAGCCTATAGCAGTTGACAGACCTAAGATCGAGCTCCCAAGTCAGCAGATCAACACTCAGATCCAGTATATGAAGGATCATGCATTGATTGGAAAGTTCATAGGCTTTTGGCCCACAGAGAAAGCACTGCATGGTTGGATAGCAACCAAATGGAAACCAAAAAGGCACATTACTCTACAGTTTAGGCCTAAGGGCTTCTTTACTGCAATCTTCAATTGTTTGGAGGACTGAAACAGGGTATTGGATGGCGGACCATATTTTTTTAATGCAGCAGGACTATACCTGCGAGACTGGATTGAGCATTTTAACCCGGACAAAGAAGATTTGCGCTGGGCTCTGGTGTGGATTCACCTTTATTCTCTCCCTCTGGAGTACTGGGATGAAGACTCGCTGCAAGATATTGGGAATGGTTTAGGTGAATTAATGAAAGTTGCAGAGGAGACAAAACTAAAGCGATACACCTCCTATGCGCGGATTTGTGTATACATGCACCTTAGCAAAGCTCTCTCGGATGTGGTAAGCCTTTACCATGATGATTACGAACGGATACAAATAATAGATTACAAGCATGTACCATTCCGCTATAGAAAATGCCACACCCTGGGCCATTTATTTTGAGATTGTCCCTCCAATCCCCCTCAATGGACAAACCTGACTCGGATGGGTTCACAAAAGTTTCCAATTGCAAAAAGACCCACGAAATCCCTCTTCATCAGTCAAAAAACCTATCCCCAATACCTCCATGCCATCAACCAGTAACAGCTTTGAAACTCTACTCTAGCTAGAGGCTCATATCCTAGATAACTCGGAACAACCTGAATCCATTCCTAAGACTACCCCCCATCCTGCTTCCTCAAGCTCAAAGAAAGCCCTTATTTCTAAGCAACCCTCAGATCTCAAATCACCCCCTCCCAGTAACCCCCCAAAAGGGAATGTCCAAGGAATGGAGGTAGATGGCATGCAAATGCAGCTCACGATTGTAGAAGATACAGAGGCAGAGCAAGAAGAAATTCAGCACATGGAAGAGGAACCGGAGAGCTTCGACATGGAGACCTAGATATAGTGGGACTTGAACAAGCTTGTAAGAAAAAGGAATATGACAAGATCCCAGAAAGACAGCTAGAGAACTTAGAAGTAATTCTCTCTAGAGCACAGAAGCAAAAATCGTTAGGTATCCAAACTGGCAGTCAATGGGATGGAAGAAATATCTTCAAAGACAATAAGAAACGAGGAAGGAAAATAGATCTTCAGAGAACCATCGCATAGGGGAGATGCTGGTGGAATCTGGAAGATACTCCAAGCTTACCAAATATTACAATCCCCTTCCCAATCATGCATCATGAAGCTTATTTCATGGAACATTAGAGGGCTCAATAGCCCTAGAAAATGTCGATTGATAAGAAACATGTTACAATAGGAAAAGCCTGAAGTTCTCTTCCTACAGGAGACCAAATGTAACTCCACAATGCTGGACCAGATCCTCACCAAAGCATGGCCAGGAGGCAAAGAAGTTGTTGTGGAAGCCATAAGAGCCTCAGGAGGGCTAGCTATAGTTTGGGATGAAAGAGCTATAACACTTACTAACATACATGCTAGTAAGCACTTTATTCAAGCCATGTTCCATATAACAGGGACAAACATTCATGGACACTTAACCAATGTCTACTTTCCCCAGGATGTAATAAACAAGGTAGACATACTGAATACTTTAAGTCAGATGAACTCAGAAAGATCCGACCACTTTGGATCATAGAAGGAGACTTCAACATGATAACAAAATTGGAGGAAAAAAGAGGAGGACGGGTCAAGCTAGACTATGAAAGCACTCACTTCAAAAACTACATCCATGACAACAGGTTCATAGATATGGAATTCAATAATGGCATCTACACATGCAACAACAAATGCACAGATGCCCATCAAATAGCCTCTCGGTTAGACAGATTCCTGCTCTCTGACAACGCAATCCATCTTGGAGGGGACCTCTCGGCCTCTATCTTACCACTCTCTGGCTCAGATCATTGGCCTATCATACTTCAATGGCAAAGACCGGGAGACAATGTTCACAGGCCCTTTCGCTTTGAAGCCTTTTGGCTGACTCATCCAGACTTTCACAACCTGATTACAGAGGTATGGAAAAACTTCAATCCACCGAAAGGCACAAAAATGTATCAGCTCCAACAAAAACTCAAAAATCTCAAGAAAAACATAAAACAGTGGAATCACTTTACCTTCGGCAATATCTTCCAAGCACAAGATGCTCTTGAACAAGAAATGCAAAAATTACAGCAGTGAATCATAACTGAAGGCAGATCTGAAGCCCTAGAAGAACAGGAATGCCACCTACAAATGCAAATCTTAGAAAGAGCAAAGCAGGCAAAGATACTTTGGAAACAAAAATCGCGAATCAGATGGCTTAAAGAAGGTGAATGCAACACTAAGTTCTTCCACCGCACCACTATCCAAAGGAGAATGCACAACAACATTGCTCACCTCCAAAATCGACAAGGGGAACAACTGGAAAAACACGAGGATATAGAACAAGAACTCCTCGCCCACTTTCGGATGGTGCATCAGGAACCGCAGATTGATCGACCGCCAGCTATAGAGAAAATCACCAAGAATATTCCTAAGATCAAAACCAAGGAACAAAATCAAATCCTTCTTAGGCCTATAGTGGAGACAGCTATGCGACAACTTAAAGTAGGGGAAGTGCCTGGACCAGACGGCTTCACTTCAAAAATCTTCCACAACTTCTGGGATCGAATTAAGGAGGAGGTATGGCAAGTAGTCGAGGAATCCAGAGCAAGCAGATGGATGCTTCCATCCTTGAATGCCACCTTCATTACCCTCATACCTAAGGAGGAGCACAGTCAGACCCCAGACAAATTCCAACCTATTGCATTATGCAATGTCATATATAAAATTTTCTCCAAAGTTATTTCCACTTGCCTCAAACCCTTGCTTCCATTACTTATATCACCAGAGCAATCAAGATATGTGGAAGGAAGGCAGATCACGGATAGAATTATTCTCACTCATGAGATCATTCACTCCTTAAAGCCAAAAAGGTAGGTATGCTCCTAAAAATCGACCTCTCAAAAGCTTTTTATACTTTAAGCTGGAAATATATTCAAAAAATGCTGCTCGCCTTTGGCTTCACCCCCCCATGGGTTAGGTGGGTCATGAGTCTCATCACCTCAACCTTCTTCTCAATTCTAGTCAATGGTATCCCATCCACCCCCTTTCACCCTTCCAGAGGTATCCGACAAGGTGACCCACTCTCACCCTTTCTGTTCGTTATTATGGCAGAGGGCCTTGGGTGATACATCAAAGATGCCCTTCATACCCAACAATTATGTGGCTTTTCTTTTCCCTATACCCCTGCTTTCACCCACCAACGATTCATGGATGACAATATGTTATTTGGTCATCCCTCAGTCCAAGAAGCCCTCAAACTGAAGTCCATTTTATCTGATTTTTCGGACGCCTTTGGCGCCTGCATTAACAAAGCAAAATCCCAAATTTTTTCTTTCACACCCCTTCCATCACCCAATCCTCCATAGGCAGAATTCTGGGCTTCTCAATTGCGACTCTCCCCTCCAAATAACTGGGTGCTCCAATGATAGCCTCTGTGTTAAAAAACTCATCCTGGAAGGTACTCTTAGAAAAATGGGAAGCCCGTATCTCTTCATGGACCTTTAGAGCTCTCAACATGTCGAGTCACCTAGTATTAATCAAAGCAGTGTTACAATCCATGTCGCTTTACCTTTTTTCAGTACTGGCAACACCCAAATGGGTTCTCAAAGCAATCAAAAATCTTCAACAAGCATTTTTATGGGGAAATACGAAACAAAAGAGAAAATGGGCTTTGGTAAAGTGGGACACAGTTTTCCACCTAAAAAATTCTGGAGGCACTAGATTACATGATCCTCAGCATAACAACGTGGTCATGGGAGCACGCATCTGGTGGAAATGGATCTCGAACCCACATACTCCATGGGCAATCCTCTGGACAGTAAAATATGCTAATAATAGACCAGTAGATGATTTACTTTGGCTCAAATAAGTTGGCCCAGGCTCCCTAATCTGGAATGCAGCCAAACAACATAAAGATCTAATTCAACAACAAAGCTTGTGGGAAATCAGGAATGGAGATAATGCGAGGTTTTGGGAGGAATCTTAGCAGCAAAGACCCAAATTGAAGGACCTAATCACACCCCACCAGCTACAGGATTGGGTAGAGCAATTGATGATTAAAGTAAATCAACTTTGGAAGGCCACTCACACCCAAGGTTACAGACAATGGCTAAGCTCAAACCTCATTCTTGGGCAAGGCACGTAGTCAATCAAAGATAGCTTGGAAACAAAACTCTCAAACAGGAAAATACGCCACTCTAATAAGAAAGATATCATTAGATGTGGTTATGAAACGAGAGGAACCTTCACATCACAAGAAGCATATGATATAATTTTAAGAAACCATACAGTCAAGGATAGTCTCTGGAACAAAGTATGGGATCACCCAATTTGGCCAAAAATCTCCACCTTCATTTGGTTGCTTTGCCAAAACAGAATCCTTACTTGGGACGATCTACGGAAACGGAGTTTTCACGGACCTTCCATCTACCCAAATTGCAAACGGGAAGAAGAAACTATGGAACATCTCCTAAACTCATGTCTGTTAGAAACCCCACTTTGGGAAAAAGTTAGCTTCAGATGTCAAAGAGATGGACGAAATAAGGAGAATTCCACCAACACTATTCGCTCTTGGGCATCTCATCCTTACAAAAGCAAACTATTAAATGCTTTATGGAAGCTCATACTAGGTTTTCTCATGTGGACAATCTGGAAAGAGAGAAATAGTCGCATCTTCAAGGACCACTCATCTCCTATAGAAGTTCTATGGAACAACATATGTCAAAACTTACGAGAAACCTTGATGCTCCAAACTTGGCTTGATGATGATTTCTCCTCCACTCCGCAGGAACAAAATATATGGGTGAATTGGAACCTTCAGTCGAACCACAAGCAGGCACACCAAGGAAAAATTTCTCCATCTGGAGCAACACCTGACAGATGGACTCCACCCCCACCACCCATGGTACAGCTCAACTTTAACGGAGCGTCTAAAGGAAATCTAGGTAAAGCAGGATTTGGAGGAATATTCAGAAATCACAAGGGCAATGTTCTCCAAACAGTTATGGGTTCAATTTGGGATACAAACAACTTGGCTTAATTAGAAGGACTATGGCAAGGACTTCTCCTTGCTCAAAGCAACGGATTCTTCCCACTCATAATTGAAGGGGACTCTCAGATTTTAATTAACATGGTCAATCAGATCTTACAGGGAACTCCAGCACACAAAGTGGGTAGCAGTTGGAAAAGATTGAACAGTGGCTATTCATTCATCGAGCAATCACCATTAGGCACATTCGTCGGAATGGTAACAAAGTAGTAGACTTATTAGCAAACATCGACATTGATAGTGGTAAGAATCTTCATGTGGGAACTCTTAACACTATAGCCACCACACATCAATTGTAGGATTACAATGATCTGGGGCAAAAGGAAAGTGGTAATGAGGAGGAAACGCACCCGGATGCCGGTGTCAACAGCGTTAATTAAGGTGATAAGACGGACCACCAGCGGACAGGAGAGCTATCTAGCTACCTGCATCGTCCCGCGCGCTTACCTCAGATGAATTCATAACACATTGCAGAAGATAATAAATGATGCTGAAAGATGTGACACATTCACCTCCCTCATAGCCATGGCCCCTGCAGATTGATTTGCAAATCCTCCTCTTCTCCATGGCGTTTGCCCTCTGCAAGCCACTGAACTGTGTATTCGCACTATGACAGGCAGTCGTTGCCTGATTCTTCCTTGCCTGGATCTTGGTAATGGTTTCCATTTCTCTCATTCTAGTCTCTGTATTTTAGACCAAGCCCCGACCTCCCCTGCTCACTCTCAGCGTCACTATATCTCCAACTCCTATGCTGTCAACATAACTTACAATTCTGCTATTGCTAACCTCAGGCATCACATGCACAGTAGGTGCAGAGGAACCCGTGGAGGATTCATCCGCTCGCAGGCTTCGACCAGCTCCTCCTCAAATTCCCCGGACTCATCCACTGAGATGCCCAATCCGCTCACCTACCCCTCTCATCACTACCCGAATACCCGAAGTGGTAGAGGTAGGAGAGATGGTGCTGTTCGCTCTGCAGATTTCACACTTCCTCCTTATCCCACCCCTCACAGCACTCAATTTCGCTTTCGTAGTTCCTTAAAAGGATCTACAATCACTGCAACTGTCACAATTTCCTTCGTGGAAGAGCATGAGCCGCAAGCTCCTCGGTCTAGTCTCAGGGACAAGCAGAGTGGGGAGGATCTAGGTGAATAAGCATCCAGGGCAACAAGCAACAAAGTGAAAGAAGAAAGACTTTGCATGGCAAGGCTAAAGCTAACAATTCATCAACTAAGGACGACAAGCATAATGGCACGAAAGCTTCAGGTAGCAGGCAGAGCGACACTTATGAGAGGTAGATGGGTGTAGGAGGCAATGAGGAGGCTCCACCAACTCAAGGTCGTAGCGTGTCTGAAGTAGATGACGATTGGTATCAATTTGCCTGTAGGATTGAGGAGGAGCCAAACTCGGAGGAGCCACGGGCTTAACACGTGGCCTCCTGCGAATGCGTCCTGCTGCCAGGTGGATGCATCTCACCGTTTTGTGGTTCTGGATGTGTCACGGTCTTCTGGTTGAGTCTCTGCCAGGTGGATATGTCTCACTGTCTTTCGGATGTGTCTCTATCTTTTTGGTTCTAGAAATGCATTCTCTCTTTGTTTTTCTGGAAAAACAAGGCTTACTTGACTATAGTTTTTTCTGGTTCAATGGGCTGGTTTCCCCCATAATGGGGGCAGTCTTTATGGCTTCTTGGATTGGTTTCCCCTATGTAGGGGTAGTCCAAAACAAACAATTTCAATTTTTTATGATGATAGATGATCAACAACTTCGAGGCCATGCCTCTCAGTAACCTTTTTTGTACCATATCAATAGAACAATATTACTTAGAAAAAAAATAAAATAAATAATAATATTAAAAAAACCTAAACATTAATATAAATAAAGGCTTATACACAATTTAAATGATTCCTCTTCAAAAATACTTCTAAAATACAATGGGGGTTTGAACTTGGAAGCTTGTTCCTAGCCATTCTTATTGAGCTACACAAACTACAAAATCTCATTGTTATTGAGCTACATGAACAAAAAACCCTCAAAGACAATTATGAGAAAGCTCATTGCATAAGTTTGAGGTAACCTCACAGCTCTATCTTGAGGTCCTTCAGATGCGACGTGTGGGATTCGAGCACATGAGCTCTGCTTTGAAAAACTGGCCATGATAGGAGCATTGAAGCCATTAGTTTTCATTCAATCTCCCTTTTTGCAATAAAAAATAATAATTATCATTTAAATTACTCCAAGCCCATAACAACTAATCTTCGTGTATAGAAAAAATAATAGCAATTTACCATGAGATGAAATTCTGTGGGGGCACTTGTCCTTGAAGGATTTCCAATTTCCCTCGGCATCCTACTAGAGAATAATCTCGTGACCCAAGAGTTGGAAAGGCATGGGTATATTAGGGTCTAGGTCTTCAATTAAACCCTCAGAGACAACAACAAACCCATAGAGACACACATGAACAAAAAACCCTCAGAGAAAATTCTTAGGAATCTCACTGCACAAGTTTGAGGTGACCTTTAGGTCCTTTAAATGTGGCTTGTGGGATTAAAGCACATGAGCCCTCTACCTTGAAAGACCAGCTATGATAGGGGCATTGAAGCTGCTAGTTCTCATTCAATCTCCCTTCTTACTATAAATGATAATAATTATCATTTAAATTAATCTAAGCCCATGACAACTAAAATTACTCCAAGCCCATAACAATTAATCTTCTTGTATAGAAAAAATTATCGCAATTTACTAAGAGATGACATTTTGTGGAAGCGCTTGTCCTTTAAGGCTTTCCAATTTCCCTCGGCATCCTACTAGAGAAAAATCTGGTGACCCGAGAGTTGGAAAGGAGTGGGAATATTAGGGTCTAGGTCTTCAATTAAAGAAATTGAATGCCAATGATCTCTCCATATTAATTTCCTAGCTCTCCTCCTCTAATTCATGCCCTTTGTCAAGTTCTTCACTAGATGAGGATCCAGGAAAGGTTGGTGGAGCTACTTTTTCATAAACCATGTGTAAATCTTATCTCCTTGAGGAAAACGTCTTTCTTTTCTTGTTATAGATTGTCCTTAAGCTTTCAAGAATGAGAAATTGCAGGCTCCCTTGGATTTATCAATACATTGTATGCCAATGTTGGGCAAGAAAGTGGTGAATCCAACAAAATTTCCATTGATCAATGTGTCCATTATGCATTACAAAAAACGACAATGTCCTGTGTGATGGCATGTGAATGAATTCATATTGTTTAGTCATCTTTGTTGGTGTCCCAAATTGCTCTATTTTTACCCCATTTCCATAAACTTTAACCTCTATTTTATCTCTACTTAACCCTCTCATTCCTACACTAGTCCAAGATAATCATCTATTCCTACATATGCTTCATATCTCATAATTAAGATTTATTAAGTGCTTTATTAATTATTTTATATAGATTTCATGCATGTTAGTATCTCTTGTAACTTATGTTTAATTTCCTAAAAGTAATTGTGGAACTAAGTGTTAATTATGAGTTAGCATGATCAGTGCAGGCAGATTCCTGCACCGCCAATGATATTACTCTGAGATCTCTGCAACAGTTCGAATCCTTCCACACGGGCATTTTGATCCACGACTTCTAGTTCAGTTGCAGATTAACTGAGGTTGGATATCAGTGGCATATAGTTAGGGATACATGCCAAGGATGGTCTACAACCAACAAAGTTTGCGTTCCATTATAACTATTAGCCAGTGTTATAATATTGGTTGTTAGTCCATTCGGTCGAAAGGCTCGAATAAGGAAATACTGTAATTAGCAAAATGGGCTAAGGTCGAAAGACTCTATAAAATGTAGACTGTAGGAAGAACCAGGGAGCGATCTAAGTTGTAATATCATTTGCTTTGTAGTTTTGTATTGCCCTCGGCTCTGGGCTAGAATTGCGCCATCATGTATATTTGTTGATCAAGTAATACAAGGAACTCACCATGTTATTCACACGCTGTGTCTAAATTACATTTTATGCATACTTGAGTGTTGATTTGTTTCGTTTCCTAAAAGGGAAACGAGCTGGTTGGCTAGGGCCCAGCCAACCCAGCTCGTTTACCCTTGTGCTTTCGCCATTTAAAAGGTCTGTGTAAACACTTATTTTCATTTGCGTGGTTTGAATTATTCTTGTATTTATTTCATAAGTTATGACCTAAATTTATTTTGTAGTTAAGTGTGAATGGATCCGTAGTTTGGAAGCTAATTGAGCTTATTTCTTTCCTGTAATTCTTGTCTTGGGTTACTTCCACTCGGGTCGTGCAGGAAGATTCTTCCTGTACCAGTGCATGTAGTTTCCTGCACTCTAATTTATTCATTTACTTCACAACAAATGTTACATTTTTGCTTATCATTTCAGTCATTCCTGCATGCAAAAGTATTGTTAAATCCAATAATCGTTCTTAACATTAAGAGCATACTTCTGAAAGATCTGAGGATGTTTATATGAATTAAGAAAGGACATTATTAAACTGGAGATAAACATAGTATTTCATTTCAGCATTTAAGATTACTTTCAATTGTGTGAAAGTTCCTTTACTTGATTTCCTTGCAAATTTTTCTTTTACATTCTAGCACTAGAGATGTTTGTGTGTCGATTGCATTTAGAATTTTTTTCTATATGATTCTGCAACATTTCCTTTAAGAACTAGGATTAAGAATAGGAAAAGTTCATACCACTTCTGGCATTTCCTGTGCTTCATCTCTAATTTTACGAAACCCCCATGTTGACAATTAAGTGTTGAGTAGTTTACTTAAGTGCAATTCCTACACCCAACATTTTGGCGCCTTTGTCGGGGGGGGGCAATTTGAATTGGTAAGGATTTTCCATTTTTTGCAATAGGGGTAAGTCTGTTATTATTTTTTCCTGCAGTGTGCTTCTATTGTTTGGAGGAATTTATAGGTGCTGAGTTATTTTTGAAATTGCAACTTTTATTTGAATTTCGTTTTTTCATTTTTTGAAATGAATGCCTAAAAGAGGTAGGGGTTCGAAGCCCACTAGGGGCCAAAGAAATAATGATAAATATGAAACCAAATCTCATATTGGGCCTTCTTTTGTAGGCAAAAATTCCAAACCAACTCAGATTCATCACGTAGGAACAATCCATTTGGGCTCTGGTAGTAGTAGTCCAGGTGTGACATAGCCCACAAAGGGGACGAAGGAGGCTAGAACCCATAGTCAGCCTTCTTAGCATGTTGAGATCGGTTCGCGTGGAAAAAAAACAATGGTAGATGAAGAAGACCATGCATAAGGAATTGTTGAAAATCATGTAAATGAGGAACAATCCACTTTTGGATTCCCAATTGTGGATCCTGATACGCAAGTATGAATGAAAAATATTTCACCATAAGCTCTTCCTATTTCTATGCTAAGGTACATGAAGACCCAAACTCTTTCTTATTTGAGTTTGATATTTTGTGTAGAAGTTATGATTATTCATCTAATTCCCAGAAGTTAAAGTTGTTTCCTGCAACTCTCAAGGACACAACACTCTGTTGGTTCATGGGACTAGGAGGAAACACTACATCTTCTTGGGAGCAAATGAAGAGAGTGTTCTTGTCAAAATATCAAGAATATTTTAAAACTAAAGATATTCAAGATGAAATCTTTACTAATGTGTAAAATGATGATGAGACTCTAGAGGACTACTTGGAGATATTCCTGTATATCCTTCAAAGGTCAAAGCACAAATTTGATCCAAGTACCATTAGAACCTTGTTCTTACGTGGGCTTAGTGATGATGCTAGGAATAATTTAAATCTGTTAGGAAAAGGGGATATTTCTCAAAAATCTTTTGATCAAATCTGTGACTTGTGCAGGAAATTCTCAAGGAACCAATATAGATCCGGTAAAGGAATTCACAATACAAACAAGAAAACCAAATCTACTGAGGCTATGATTATTAGATTAGAAAACAAAATGGACAATATAAAAATTGAAATAATGAATACTGTTAGTAAAAAAATAGACTCTTTGAATTTTCAACAAAAACTGGTAGAGGAACAAGAGTCATTATATATTTTTTGTCCAAAATGTAGAAGAAAGCATCTTTTAAGAGAATGTCCTCTCGATATTAAAGAAACTAATAAATGTGCAATTTGTGCAAAGAACCATGCCATAGAAAAATTTCCCTCCATACCTGGGCTGAAGGTTGTACTTGAGGGAGGACAACTAGAAGCCAAATCACTGCATGTTATGGGAGCACGAAGAAACTGGCCTCAGGTAAGTGAAGGTATGGTTCTTGAACCTCCACCCCAATTTTTTGGTTATAATGCACATTCATATTCCTGTCCTAACACTAGTCACTCTCAATATTGGCAGCATGGGAACCAATATCAGTATGGACAACCCTCCCAATCTTTGCAACAAGGATGGAGAGGGCCAAACCATTCACGCCATTCACATCATTCTTATCCTGCACCTATGCAGTCATACCCTCCTATGTATGCACCTTACCCAATGCCATAACCATCCTTACCTTAGCTGAGTCAGCCAATGCCACCATTACCTTTACCTCCACCATTTCAACCTTCTCAACTACCTACTCAACCTTTACCCAACCCCAATAACAAATCGGTAAAAATGATCGATTCTATGAACCCACTTTCTTCATCCAGATATCAGTCTATGCCAGTTGGAGTCAATGATCTCCAATTGAGATCAGGGAAGATAGTAACCTCGGAAAATCAAAAGTAGGCTATGGTGATTATCAATGAGAAAGGAGAGGAGGAAACTCCTGACCATTTTGAAAAAGATGACACCATTCAACCTATCCTCGTAACTTCTGAGCCCTTGTCATCTTCTTCCAACTGACCTCCCTATCCAGAGAGGTTAGTTATGGAGAAGAAAGACCCCATTCTTGAGTCTAGCCTGGCTTCTGAGCTTAGGAACCTTTTCATAAGAGTACCTTTGCTCCAAGATATTAAAGAGATCCCCATATGCACAAAAATAATTAGGTAACTATATCTCAAGAAGCCAAGAAGGAGAAGATTAGAACCTCAAACCATTCAATTTGTTGGTAGAGAAGCAAAGTTAATGACGGGGTGTATGCACATGGAGAAATATACCGACCCCGGAAACCCTGTTGTCTCTATCCAGATAGGACATGTCCTCATCTCCAATGTACTTATATACCTAGGGGTATCCATTAACATTATGACCAAGAAAACCATGGATCAACTTGGATTGGTCCATATTCATTCTACTGCCACTACGCTTGAACTAGCCGATAGTTCTAAAATCAAGCCGAAAGGGGTGTTGGATGATGTGGTTGTTTCTGTAGACTCTTGGGAATATCCCACAGATTTCATTATGATTCAACCAAAGGATCCTATGGAAGGACATCCCTTGATCTTGGGACGACCATGGCTTGCCACGACCGATGCTTATATCGGATGTCGTTCTGGTGACATGTACTGTAGAAATTTTGAATAATATGACACATATTCACAGAGATTATCCTGATTATACACTATTGTGGAATACATGAATAATACATAACCTCCTCTACGTTGATCATCAATTTACAGAAGCATAAACAATAACATGCGCACATAGAAGCATCAATCGCACATATCAACACAGTATTTTCCCGGGGAAAGCATCTCGCTAAAAACCCCAACTATCTGTATATTATATTGGTTGGGAACATGTAACAATACATAGTACAATACTTTTCAAAATTATCCAGCACTATCTCCACCTGTTACACACAATACAACTCAGATCTTATCTCCAAATCTCCCCCACTGCTTGTTTGCCTCCACTGCATAATACCTGCATGAGAATGAATGATAATGGCTCAATCAAACTCGTATTTACTTGGAAAAATCACGTGAGCACAAGCTACAATTTCCCTTGGCCTCATTGGCATTACTCAATCCATTGCATGTGCAAGTCTCATGCACAACTAATAGTCACAACTCACCCTTTCACTTACCTCTAACACCTGTCTCCACTGAACTGTCCATGCACTGAGTTAACTGATGTATTCTTCAATTGCATTATGACTTAATAATTAGTGAATTAATTAACAACTAATTCACACAACTCATCACTTAGTCTATTGGTCAGTTAGACTAAATACAACTAGTTCAACTAAGTCAAATTGAACACAACTCCATTAACTCCTCATCCAACTGCACAGAACTTAATCACTGAAGTCCTAACTGAAGTCCTCTATGCAATAGCTCAAGTAACCCATAAGTAACCACATGATTCCTTCAAGCAGTTGCATGTGCCACATCTGTAGCTCCAAATGAAGTGCTCCAAGAGAATAAGATAAAGTTTAGAGTCCAAATATTACTAAGGGCTAATAATATTTGATTGTTTCTATTTTTACCTAACAATCTAAAAAAAGACTCTGATCACACCATTGTGATCCAAAAAATAGAAGTCCATCTATTTTTCCCAGCATGACCAATCATCCATAAACAACATCCTGCAACTCATGGACCATGATCCATATGTCTAAAAATAGACATAGTATAAAAATAGACTTTGCGCCATAATTTGCTTGCGGGCCCACTTAGTGAATGTGACTCCTTTCCACTAAGCTCCATCATCTTGTTACATTCTCAACAAGCATTTCTTGTTGTACACTTTTCAACACTCCCTCTCAACAAGAAAGGCTTCCTCTCAAACCCGATCGTGTAACTCTGGAATGTTCTGCATGCAACACATCTACTCGCTCCACTTGCTCCAACAACACTTGGAACAAAAAAACACTCCCAACTGACCCCTCCGTTGGGCTAGGAACATACTCTGATGCTGAAGCTCTCCTGCTGCTGACAAGTGCTCCCTCTTTGACATCTGCGCTACTGCAACATCTTCATGCATCTCGCACCATTTCACACCTCTCTGTGCCACCTAGCACTGTGCAAAACACTTGTGCCTTTCACATTGCTGCAGCCTACATGCTATGCACTATCCTAGGATTCCCTGCATTGTCACTCTCTCTGCCACTCCATCCGCATCTGTCTCTACCCAATCAGTCAGTTCCTGCTACTCCACATCGGGGCTCCTGTAGGAAGGTCTCATCCAAGAGGTTGGGTACCTCAAGGATCGTGCCCCTCCTCCTTGGGACGATCACTCTATATCGCCCCCACCTCCTACCTAGAGGTATGGCTACATGTGATCCCTCAGCCCACCTGGCTCGAAGTTTCCCCCTACTGGAGGTCTCTGCATGAGTAGGTGTCTCTACTCAATCTCCACTCAGCTTCCCCAGTTGTGGTTGCTCCACAACCTCCTGAAGTTGCTGCACCAATTGTGTCTCCTCCACAATCATCTGAGACTTCTTCTGGCTCTGCATGTTGAGAGGTAATATACCCTCCCTCTCAACCACCAAGTCTCCATCAGTTTCCTTACTACTCAAGGCTTTGCATGCATCTTGAACCTTAAGAGCATACAGGTTCTTGACATGTGAACCAATCTGCTTCACCTGTCTAGTGATGATGTGTCTAAGGAAAACCTTTCCCTCTCTGAAGACTACATCATAGCCTCTGTCTTCTAGCATCGCGATCAACACCAAGTTTCTCTTTATTCTTGGTACATAATTGACATCGGTCAAGGTAAGGCAAGCTCCATTCTCCCTCTGAAAAATAATCGTGCCTACACCTGAGACACTATACTTCTCATCATTACCCATCCCTATGAGTATCTGGAGATCTTTCTCCTCCAAAGTACTGAACAAACTTTTGTCACCGGTCATGTGGAAAGAAGCTCCACTGTCAAGAAACCAACCACTTCCCATCATGGATGAAACCATGCATGCGAAGAGTTTGAAATCCAACTCAAACTGTGAAGCAAGTGCCTCACCTTCAGATCCTTCCTCGGATCCCTTCTTGGACTTCTTCTTTGGGCAATTAGTAGCATAATGGCCCAAATCATGACAACGAAAGCATCTCACCTTCGACTTGTCAACCTTCTTCCCATCATTGGAAGAACTGGATTCGGAAAGAGAAACCTTACCCTTCCCCTTCTTCGCCTTACTCGCTAAGGCACGGTTCTCCTCATCATGCATAGATGAAGAACTGTCTCTGGTGCGCCGTCTATTCTCCTCTTGCACAAGATCCGACCAAAGTCTCTCCCATCCTGGCAATTTCTCCCTTCCATTC
>APFE031273091.1:122323-139648 GCA_000404065.3 Pinus taeda | reverse complement strand
CCATGCATGCGAAGAGTGTGGAATCCAACTCAAACTGTGAAGCAAGTGCCTCACCTTTAGATCCTTCCCCGGATCCCTCCTTGGATTTCCTCCGTGGACAATTTGAGGCATAATGGCCCACCTCATGACAACGAAAGCTTCACACTTTTGATTTGTCAACCTTCTTCCCATCATTGGAAGAACTAGATTCAGAAAGAGAAACCTTCTCCTTCTTTTCTTTGGCAGCCAAAGCGCAATTTTCTTCATCAGATTCCTTTGATGAAGATCCATCCCTGGTATTCCACCTGATCTCCTCTTGCACAAGATCCGACCAAAGTCTCTCCCATCCTGGCAATTTCTCCTAACCATTGACAGAGTCTTGATAGGAATGCAAACTCTTCGGAAGACCAAGGAGAGCCAAGCTCACCAAGTCCTCATCATAGACAGTCACCCCCACACTTCCCAGCTCATCCCGGCATTGGGTGAACTTCGTGAGATACTAGGGAATATTGTCTCCATTCTCACACTTAATGTTTCTGAGTTTTATCCTTGAGCGCCATTCCACCAGCTCAAAACTCAACCACTTCTGATCTAAAATTCGTGAGAACAAAGTATTTCTCATACAGAGATCAACTGTATGGGCATTCACCGGATATCTCACCTTCCAAAAGAAGGATGAATCCAAAGGCTACCTGGCCCGATCATAGACTCTGCCTAAAGAAATAAAATGTAAACACTTTCTGAATAATAGATCTGATGATCAATACAACACTGATATCATGTAGAACTTATTCTACAAATCAGTTCGCTCTGATACCATGTATAAATTTTGAATAATATGACACATATTCACAGAGATTATCCCGATTATACACTATTACAAAATACATGCATAATACATAACCTCCTCTACGTTGATCATCAATTTATAGAAGCAGAAACAATAACATGCGCACATAGAAGCATCAATCATACATATCAACACAATATTTTCTCGAGGAAAGAATCTCGCTAAAATCCCCAACTATCTGTATATTATATTGATTGAGAACATGTAACAATACATAGTACAATACTTTTCACAAGTATCCAACACTATCTCCACCTGTTACACACAATACAGCTCAGATCTGATCTCCAAATCGCCCCCGCTACTTGCCTACCTCCACTGCACAATACCTGCATGAGGATGAATGATAATGGCTCAAGCAAACTCGTATTTACTTGGAAAAATCACGTGACCACAAGCTACAATTTCCCTTGGCCTCATTGGCATTACTCAATCCATTGCATGTGAAAGTCTCATGCACAACTGATAGTCACAACTCACCCTTTCACTTACCTCTAACACCTGTCTCCACTGAACTTTCCATGCACTGAGTTAACTGATGTATTCTTCAGTTGCATTATGAGTTAATAATTAGTGAATTAATTAATAAATAATTCACACAACTCATCACTTAGTCTATTGGCTAGTTAGACTAAATACAACTAGTTCAACTAAGTCAAACTGAACACAACTCCATTAACTCCTTATTCAACTCCACAGAACTCAATCACTGAAGTCCTAACTGAAGTCCTCCATGCAATAGCTCAAGTAACCCATAAGTAACCACGTGATTCCTTCAAGCAGTTGCATGTGCCACATCTGTAGCTCCAACTGAAGTGCTCCAAGAGAATAAGATAAAGTTTAGAGTCCAAATATTACTAAGGACTAATAATATTTGACTGTTTCTATTTTTACCTGACAGTCTAAAAATAGACTCTGATCACACTGCTGTGATCCAAAAAATAGAAGTCCATCTATTTTTCCCAACATGACCAATCATCCATAAACAACATCCTACAACTCATTTACCATGATCCATATGTCTAAAAATAGACTTTGCACCATAATTTGCCTGCGGACCCACTTAGTGAAGGTGACTCCTTTCCACTAAGCTCCATCATCTTATTGCATTCTCAACAAGCATTTCTTGTTGCACACTTTTCAACATGTACATTTCCCATGGAGATTCTAGGAAGAAGGTCACCTTGTATTGACCCGCTAGATCCATTCAAGAGCTCCGTGACACTTTATGGTTAGACTACATTAGTGATGAAGAGACTCAGCATGTTTCCATGATACATTAGAATGATGAGTTCTCATAGGAGGGTGAAATTCAAGACTTCCTAAATAACCTAGACACCATGCCTAATTTTGAGTTGTTGAGCCAGATTTTTAGTCTAGATTTTCAGGAAAGAGATGACTCTCTACCTCCCTCGCCACCATCTCTAGTGACACCTCTGTGTACTCTTGTTCCTGATACCACTCTTGTTGAGATTAGTCCAGGTAAATCCTTGCATATTAGTTCAGACTTGGATCCTTCCCAGCAAGAGCAGCTTGTGAATTTGTTGCAAAACCATCTTGATGCCTTTGCATGGGGCTATGAAGATATGAAAGGCTCCCCGCCTGAAACTTGTACACACCATATTTATATTCAGGATGGAGCCCAACCTATCCGACAACCCCAAAGAAGAATGAACCTAACTCTAAGAGATGTTGTGAAGGAAGAATTACAAAAACTCTTAGATGTTGATTTTATCTATCCTATTTCTGACATCTAGTGGGTCTCTCTATTAGTATTAGTCCCAAAAAAAGATGGGAGATGGCGCATTTGTATTGCCTACAGAGAACTGAACAAAGCCACCCTCAAGGATTACTTCCTCCTTCCTTTCATCGATCAGGTACTCGATACCCTTGCTGGTAAGAAGTACTTTTCTTTTCTAGACGGCTTTAGCGGGTATAACCAAATACAGATCATACCCGAGGATCAAGACAAAACCACTTTTACATGTCCATGGGGTATATTTTTCTTACCGAGTGCCTCCCTTTGGGCTATGTAATGCTCTGAATACCTTTCAAAGGGCATTCTTGGCTATTTTTTTTGACCTTGAGTGTTTAGAAATCTATATGGATGACTTTTCTGTGCTTGGTGATTCATTTCAGGGAGCCCTCAAGAATCTAGAAAAAGTGCTTCTTCATTGCCAAGAAACTCATCTCGCTTTGAGTGACAAAATATGCACATAAATGTGCAAGGCAGGGGTGGTTCTTGGCCATCTTATTTCTGACAAAGGTATCTAGGTTGACCCTGCAAAAATAGAAATTATTTTGAGTCTCCTTATACCCAAAACTCAAAGGGAAGTGAGAGGTTTTCTAGGACATGTGGGCTACTATAGGAGAATAATTGAGAATTTCTCAAGGATAGCTACCCCCTTTCCTGACTTTTGGCTAAGGATAGTGAGTTTTCTTGGTCCACAGCTTGCCAACAGTCCTTTGAGACATTGAAGGGAAAACTAGTCCAGGCACCAGTTTTGAGAGGAACAAATTGGTCCTTGCCATTTCATATTTCCTCTAATGCCTCATACACTGCTATTTGCACAGCTTTAGGACAAGAAGAAGACAAACAACCTTATGCTATTTATTTCATTAGTAAAAACTTGTCACCCACTGAACTAAATTATACGGTTACTGAGAAAGAGTTTTTAGTCGTAATTTTTTTCATTAACAAAATTCAGACATTATATTACAAGATATGAAGTCTTTGTACATACTGACCATTCCGCAATAATATATTTGATGAATAAACCATTAACTAGTGGTAGGGTGACTAGGTGGTTATTATTGTTACAAGAATTTAATATTACCATTATTGATAGACCAGGAAAATCGAATGTAGTAGTAGATTATCTTTTAAGATTAAACAATTTTGGTGAAGCAATTCCTATTGATGATGATTTTCCTAATGAACATATTTTTTCTATGTCAACAAAATCCCCATGGTTTGCTGACATAGTTAACTGTTTAGTCACTGTAAAATTACCACCTCACTTATCCGCTCATGAAAAGTGGAATATCATACAGAAAAGTGATGCATATTCCTGGATTCAAGGAGACCTCTTTTAGACTAGAGAAGATCTCATTATCCGTAGATGTGTAAGAGAGGAAGAAGTGTTTGATATTTTATAATTTGCTCATGATGAACCTTGCGGGGGTCACTTCATCGATAAGCAAACTGCATACAAAGTGTTACGAGATGGCTATTTTTGGCCTTCCTTGTTTAAGGATGCCAAACAATATGTCAAGCGATGTGATAGCTGTCAGCGAGTTGACCAACCTAATCAAACCAATGAAATGCCTTTGTGTCCTCAGGTTATGATTAAGCCTTTCGAAAAATGGGCCATTGATTTCGTAGGACCAATAAATCCAACATCATTAAATAAAAAACATATTTTGGTTTGTACAGATTTCGTTACAAAATGGGTAGAAGCTAAAGCTGTTTCTTTTGCTACTAAAAGAGTTGTTGTTGATTTTCTTTCTACTGAAATCTTTACTAGATTTGGTGTGCCTATAAAAATTGTTTCTGAAAATGGGTCGTAGTTTATTTCTAATCTGGTATAGGGTGTGATGGAGCAGTACAAGATATGGCATAGGAAATCCACACCGTATCACCTGCAAGCAAATATTCAGGTGAAGTCCACATATAAGGTGATTGAGTCCATCCTCACAAAGATGATAAAATTTCACAGAAAGGATTGGGCTGACAAATTACTGGAAGCATTGTGGGCATATCGAACCACTTGGAGAAACAACACAGGACACACACCATATGATCTGGTGTATGGAAAACAAGTCCTCTTGCTGATAGAATTCCAAATTAAGACTTTCAGGACTGCAGTCCAATTGGGGCTAGATCTCTCTGAAGCACAACAACAACGTCTTCTACAATTGAATGAGTTAGATGAATTTCGATAGGATGTTATTTAGCATAACATCTTGGTTCAACAATAGCGCAATAAGTGGCATGACAAGTCCATTCAGAAAAGCAATTCCAACCAGGTAATTGGGCACTCCTTTATGATTCTAGATTCAAATATTTTAAAGGGAAATTTCACACGCGTTGGATGGGACCCTATGACGTGGTCAAAGTGTTTGAAAATGGAGTGGTAGAAATTAAAACTAATGATGGATGGAATTCTATGTTTTTGGTAAATGGGCATAGATTGAAGGTATATTTTCAACCCCTTACTAAAGGAGATTCTGTGCAGCAAGTCCAAAAACAATTTGAAAAGGAGTTGGTAGGTGGTATCACCAACTTGTTGAAGATTTGATTCCTTCTAGTCCTTATTAAAAATAATAAACGAAAAAGAAAAAAATGACAAAAGTAAAAAGAATTTTTTTCCTGTAATTATGAAAATCAGCTGACTGACATGATTGCAGAAGGATCAACTTGAAAACCAGCATGCTCACAGGAAGATCAAAATTTTAATAAAATGGAATGTTACTTGATTTTTAGATATGTTGGCTGCCACCAAGAAGAAGCAAGTTCGAGAAACCGAGCCCTTACCCAAGCTTGGGGTAACTAGCATGGAAATTTTTATCCAAGTAAATGATTAATTCCTACTACAATTACTTTTTCCGACACCAGTGCAGGCAGATTTTTAAGGTAAAAAAAGAAACTTTGCCTTTTTTCTATTTCCCGTTTCAAAAATTCCAACTATTTTATTTTCTAAAATTCCCAATGAATTACCTTCCTCTTTCTTCTAAGAAAACTACCCTACCCGATTTTGTAAAATCCCTCTTTTCCCCTGAATTTTTTCCACATCTTGTTTCGTCTATCCCCCTTGGTGATATTATTCTTGGAAATCCCTGATGTAATGTTCCTTCCCATTCTGGAAATTACCCTTTTCCCACTTCTTTATTCCCTCTTAAATTGATTGTAGAATTTGATGCAGTCAATACAGAAGGCATGTTCATGAAACACCAAAGAATGGCGAATAAAACTTTTCTTGTATATTGAGGCAAAAAAATTTCCAACTACAGAATTGTGTTCTATAATAATTTTTGTTTTGGTAAAATCCCTGGTGCAAGATGCGCAGTGCAAGCAGTCAGTGCAAGCACGGTGCAGTGCAAGCAGGATCAGTGGAGGAACGCGACAGACTGTGGGAGCAAGTGTAAAATAAATTTCACATAGTCTAGGAGTGTCTTATTAAGGATGTTTTTGGAACTTTATTACCCTACACATGAATATTGATAGATCATAACATTATATATATTTTTAATTAATACTCTGTTTTATCATTTACTGACTTAGGAAAATTTTTAAAGTGCAAGATATATTGGGTTCTGAAATCTAATTTCTTTAATGAGTACTAACATATGTCTTTGTTAAATTATGAGGTAGACTATGGGATAGTACTGATTGTCCGATAACCCGTATTCACCTCCTTTGAAACAATCTCGCATTACTTGTTCATTATTATCTTACCTCGTAACCCAATCATTATGACCATTGCACCATCGCTGCATAAACCTTCGCCACATCCACTCATTATTGGTCACCGGTATCAGGCTGATACGTATTTGCATCTAATCCGAGGACATGTTTTCATAATGATTGGTTGGGTGGGACTAAAAAGATGGAGGATGGATGGACCTCCGAAATAAAGTTCTTAACCATGGTTGGTATCACTCAGTGAAATCCTTTTGAGGTTGTGACTGAGAATTGTGAAGTGTAATTCGAACATGGCACCCGTAAGAAATGAGTTGTCATCCTTGAAGGAGATCGTGTAGACCGTGGAATACTGGAATAATCTTGCACTACTGCATGAATCCGAGTTCCTTCCATTTCTATAGAAGTTTGATGGTTTTGACATGGTTGTGCTACTTGATTTTGCGAAGACGTTTAAAGGAGGCCAAGTCAGGTTCAAATCCTTAGAGTTCGAAGTCACAGAGGAGTCCATTGTGCAAGCTACATGCTTGCCAACTATAGGGGAGAAGTGGTTCAAAAAGGAGCGGCTCCAGAAGAAATGATGGCATCGGTTTGTGGTTGACAGAAAGCTTAAGGTTGATTGGAAGAAGGGACTTCCACAGAGTGCCATGATCAGGAAATGGAAAGAGCTCCTGTTCATATTTGCAGAATTCTGTGACCTATGAGAGACATTATACATTAGCGTTCATGTATCACCTTCAGCTGTTGCTGCACTTTGATTTAGGAAAACTTGTTAATTTCCCTTACTACCTGCTCAGAATTCTCAATAAAATGGCGAAGGGTGTGCAGAGTGGGAACGCAATCCAAGTCATGAATAAGCTATATCATCATGGGCTTATCACAATCCTAATCAAGAAAGTGTTGGATGAAAAGGGAGTGACCTGGGAAGCATTCTTGAAGGAGTTTTGAGCGAGGAGTACAGGTAAGTCTACTAGCAAGAGTACAAGCAAGAAAAGGAAGGCAGAGTCATCATCCCCTGCCGAGAAAAAGGTAAAAGGATGCCGGTGCAAGTAGAAAAGAGGTTTGTCGAAAACACTCCGCCCTCGGTAAATAAAAGAAAAGTTATAACCTCGACGAGGAAGAAAATTGTCTCTCTAGGGACGAATTAGTCAACCTCTCCGATTGTGATTGATGAATCACCCCAAGTTTCACCTAAAGATCATAACCCTTCAGTGTTTGCAGATACAGTGGCCCACATTGTGGTAAATGAGGAAAATGTGGAAGACAACATATTGTTGTCTAACTTTGTTTGCAAGTTATGAAAGAGGAAGACGACACAAAGTGTAGGTGAAGTTCAAGCAGAGGGTCACGAGGATGATGAGGCACATCACATGGAGACCCTTGATAATTTCAATGAACAAGGAATCGAAACCATTAATGTCCTTGAGGAACAGGGTACTGAAATCCCTACTGGTTTAAATGAACAGGGTATTGAATCCCCTGAAGAATTGGAAGAACAGGGCATTAAAAACCCTGTGGAGTTGAGTGTGCAAGGTACTGAAACCCTTGGCACGAAGGTTGTGGAGGGAACCAAAACCCTCAGTGCTAAGGAAACCCTGGGCACATAAACGTTTGTCAATGTCATAATACAAACACTGGATGACCTTGATCTTGACATTGACGTGACTTGTTTTGAGTCCGTTGCAGAGAAGGTATTTACACTAGAAGATTTGAGCACGGAACCCTCTACTCTCTACCTAAATAACCGAATAGTAGAACTGGAGCAACAAGTTCATGACCTGGAGGCTCTGAACCAGGTCATGAAGGAGGAAAATTAGCAAAAGCAAAGTGAGGTAGAGTAGCTCGCAGAGGTCAAGAATCAGAAACAACAAGTAAAAGTATGGAAGTATAGGGCTTCCAAACACTACAAATGCCTCAAGAAGCTAACTAATCAACTGAAAAGAGCCCAAGGTAAAAAGTCGAAGGTAGTAAAGGCAAGATTAAGTATTGAAGTATAGTATTGAGAGCTGGCCACCCATTTTTGAAGATTTTTTGCAGAAGGTAAAATGCTATGTGAGGACACACAACATCTTAGGGATGGGAGGATATTGGTGTCCCAAACTGCTCTATTTTTACCCCATTTCCATAAACTTTAACCTTTGTTTTATCTCTACTTAACCCTCTCATTCCTGCACTAGTCCAAGATAATCATCCATTCCTACATATGATTCATATTTCATAATTAATATTTATTAAGTGTTTTATTAATTATTTTATATAGATTTCATGACTGTTAGTATCTCTTGTAACTTATGTTTAATTTCCTAAAAGTAATTGAGGAACTAAGTGTTAATTATGAGTTAGCATGATCAGTGCAGGGAGATTCCTGCATCGCCAATGATATTGCTTTGAGATCTCTGCAATAGTTCGAATCCTTCCACGCGGGCATTTTGATCCACAACTTCTAGTTTGGTTGCAGATTAAATGAGGTTGGATATTAGCGGCATATAGTCAAGGATACATGCTAAGGATGGTCTATGACTAGCAAAGTTTGCGTTCCATTATAATTATTAACCAATTTTGTAATATTGGTTGTTAGTCCGTTCGATTGAAAGGCTCGAATAAGGAAATACTGTAATTAGCAGAATGGGCTAAGGCTGAAAGCCTCTATAAAATGTAGACTGTAGGAAGAACTAGGGAACAATTTTGTATTGCCCTCAGCTCTGGGCTAGAATTACAGCATCATGTATATTCGCTGATCAACTGTTACAAGGAACTCGCCATGTTATTCACACGTTGTGTCTAAATTACATTTTATGCATACTTGTGTGTTGATTCGTTTTGTTTCCTAAACGCGAAACGAGCTGGTTGGTTAGGGCCCAGCCAACCCAGCTCGTTTACCCTTCTCCTTTCACCATTTAAAAGTTCTGTGTAAACACTTATTTGGAGTTGTGTGGTTTGAATGATTATTTTATTTATTTCAGAAGTTCTGAGCTAAATTTATTTCGTAGTTAAGTGTGAACGGATTTGTAGTTTGGAAGTTGATTGAGCTTATTTCTTTCCTGTAATTACTTTCCTGCAATTCTTGTCTTTGTTTACTTCTGCTCGGGTCGTGCAGGAAGATTCTTCTTGTACCAGTGCATGTAGTTTCCTGCACTCCGATTTATTCATTTACTTCACAGCAAATGTTACATTTCTACTTATCATTTCATTTATTCCTGCAAGCAAAAGTATTATTAAATCCAATAATCATTTGTAACATTAAGAGCATACTTCTGAAAGATCTGAGGATGTTTATATGAATTAAGAAAGGATGTTATTATGAACACTTTATCCCTGCATTGCAACTAAGTTGCCGAAGCTAGCTGATGCATGCAAATTACTTTGACTGCTGCTTTGATTATTTTGAATTGTTTTTTATTTATGAAGTTGACTTTCATTGCCAGGATCAGTTAATTGAAGCATTTCTTTTCCATAGATAATTTATCTGATAATTTAGTTTGCAATTGAAATTCTTTTCAACAAGTCTTTTAACTCTTTCGAAAGTAAACTTGAAACTTTGGTGAAGAAAGCTCTGTCTCGGTGCAAGGGTAGGTCTTTTGTCATGGGAACAAAGTGCTCTAAGCCCTAAGGCTTAGAGCACCTCCACAAAAACATAAATCTTCAGTAAGGAAGGTAAAATATACTTTTATACAAAAGTACTTGTTACACAGCAATTTGTCATCGTTTGTCACCGTCCTTATTACCCCTCTCCTACACCTTGGAGGACACATTTCGGGACTTGTGAGAAGTGACAAGACTTGAAACCACTTGCATCATTCACCTCTGAACATGAGCTTCATATGCCCTGAAGACATCTCCTACAGCTTTCCCTTAAAAATAGCCCATTTTATATTAGCGCTGGCCCACTGTGTTCTGCCTGCACCAATGGGGAAAATCCTATAAAAGGGGCGCGCTATTAGCGCTCTGTCCCAAAGTTGCAATCGTGCCAACCTTTTTGGGCAAAGTTTTTAACTAATCAACCTCCAAAAGTTCTCTCCAACTCATTCACCAACTGAATCTATGTTAAGTGAAGATGGTTTGGCTTCGAATCTCCTTGAATGGGAAGTAGTTTGCCACCATTCCATAGAAGTTTCCAAGTGATGAAGCCAAATCCATTATTGCTGTGATTGATCTTATCCCTTCCTTTTCATCTATAATCTTGTCTCCATGACTTGAGCAAGCTAGTTCTAGTTCTGGTGGCAGTAGTAGTAATATTGGTGCTGGAAGGAAGATATCAAGAGATTAGAGTTGCAAGAGACTTCTTTGTGTCCATAAGGCTTAACCTAAGTAAGGAGATCTTGTCACCAAAGAGAGAGAGGCTTGTCCCTCATCCCTTCAAGCTTTGCAAGACTTGTGTAGCTGAGCACCCAGCCAAAGGAGGACTTGACGTCAAGACGTTGGTTGTATTCTCCTTCATTGATTATTAATAATAGATGACTATCATTATGGTTCCATTCTCATTGTTGTAATGATTAATGTTGAATTATGTCCTTCCTGACTGATGTATAATTGCATATATTAGATTTCACGCTTGTGTTTGTGTTGTTCTCTTTGTGTGCAGGTGTCCATTCACGGGGATAGTGGAGGACTGTGACTGGCCAAGGCAAAGGAGCGTGGGCGACGTCTCTTCTACGAACAAAAGCGTTGGAACCCAAGTAGGTCTTCATCACCTACCTTTTATTTGAAATTAGGGACTTGCGTGATAGCATTGTTTGATTGTTGCTAGACTCGTTCTGGGCTAGTAGGGATCGCCTCTATCCGTAGAGGGGATTTACCTCTCCAACAATTTGGCGACTCTGCTGGGGAGTTTAGCTTGTTGTTTGATTTGTAAACTTAGACGGAGGCTGAAGTACGGCCAGATAGCCTTCGAAACACTATTTCTTTGCATTAGTGAAGTAGATCAAAGTCACTTCAGTCAATCTCCGGTTTGGTTTACGGACTGAACAATTTGGAGTTTGTCTTGCCTCTTTGGTTTTCTCTTGTTTGCTTGCTTGGATAGCTTTCTGGATTGAATTTCTTGCTGCTTCTTGCTTCCTGGCCTGCCTAGATACTGTAAACCAAGCTTTGGACCGCTTGTTTTTCTTTTTGACTTGGCAAACTTTATTAGCGCGGTTTTTCCTTTGACACTCACGCTAATGGCACATGTTGCTAACTGACAACCCGTGCAAATCCCTTTATAGCATGAGTTACAACCTGACAATTGTGCCAGGCCTGTTAACCTTTTCAGTTCGCTTGTTTGCCAGCCTTCTGAGCTTGGATTTATATCTTGCCACATCCTTTTCAACTGCTTGAGTGTGTGGGAGTCTTTTTTGACTGGTTTTGAGTCTCTCTTTTGAGAAATTCTTAATTTGATTTTCTTTGATCATTACTTGCAGGTTTGTTTCAGTCTCTTCGGAATTTTGTGTATGAGTGTTAATCGCCTTTGAGTGTTTTTATTTTTTGATCTTTTGAACTCTCACCTAATTTTCTTGATTTGCACTTGATTGGTTCTTAGATTACATTAGAATCATCTTGTGTTTGAGAATTCTCTTGCATAGATCACACTTACATAATTAGAATTCTCATTTGTTCATAGATTACATTTGCATACTTTTCAAGTGAATTGTGCATAGATTACAATTGCATAGATTACCTTTACCCTTTGGGTGTTTGCCATTTTCTATCGATTTCACATTTCTAGCCCTAGGGAATCTAGTGGCTTTGTGTGTCGAGCCTTCCTTAGGAGTTTTGGTCTTCTATCGGTCCAGTCGACTCTTTATTTGCTCCCTTACACTTTTTTGGTAGTTGTGAATCGTTTTGTTGCATTATTTGAGTGACTTGCTTTGTCTTCACTTGAATTCCGCTTCACCTCACTTTGAGCCTAGATTACACGGCTCATTGGTGTTTTTGGGACTTTTCTCGTTCTTTGGAGGTTTGCTTGGTGATTTAGGGAACTGAATGTGCTTGTATTGAACAGAATTTGTTTGTCGTCATTTCTTAAAGTTGTTTAGTGCATTTTTCCATCATCAAAAAGAAAATCTCTTTTGCTTTGTATTAGTTAATGAGAAATTAGAAGCTTTTCGTTTTGATTAGTGATTAGTGATCTTAAAGAAAAGTTTGTTAATTTCCATTAGCTGCATTAGGGAAGTTCTTTGTTGTTTTGTGGTCATTTCGTTTGCATGAAAGCTCTTCAACCTCCTCGTAACTAGCATTCATCGAATGAAATGACATGTTTTGGCATATAGATTACATTTAGGGAATTTTGATAGATTACATACGGTAGGACCTGAAACCGAAACTTAACTGAAGATCAACCATAAAATGAACTGAATAAACTTAACAACGCATTTGAACTTAATGCTCACATTCTAGAGGTCTAGGCTAGAGACGTGCTCCGGCGTCGTTAAACCTAGTCACTTTTGTTCTCGCATTAAGGTTGGGTGATTCAACTATGGTCTAGTACGGACTTGTGCTCCCATGTACCGTCGCGTATATATGGGGAGACTTCACTAGGTTATCATCCTTGATCCATAGGAAGCCGTGTCTGCCGCCTTACATCCCGTAACGCACTGAACACAACATTCGGGAAGATTAAATGCAGTACGGAAAGTCCTTGGTTTTCATATGATTGCCAATGTGTATAAGCAGTTTTACGGATTTTCTGGTAAACCCTCTGCCTAGTTTCTCCAGAGTAGTCACTTTTAATCCTTTTTGGACTCCTTAAAAGAAAAGGCTCGCTTGAGCAGTTTGTCACTTCAAGCTCACAAAACATTCGAAGGCGACTAGAGTCACCTTTTTGTTCTTTTCTCGACTCTTAAAACATGAAAAGGTCAAGTTCAGTTCCTTTGTCTTAAAATTTATTCGGCCGAGTTCACATTTACCCGGTTAGGTCTTATTCGCGTTAGCTTGAGTAGGTTTCTTTTTCGTTCTTGATGGCAACTTTCTCGGGGTTCACCAACCCAAGTTCACCCCCTGACGGGAATCCTGGTCATTTCCCTCCTCTCAGGAATGTTGGTGCTCCTTACATGGAAACGTTGTCCCTCCCAGGGTTAACTGTTGGGTTGCATGTTTGGTTGTTCTCAACCTCTCTGGTCCCTGCCGTCTCACCTACTGATCAATCAGTCCCTCCACCCGAACAACCTTGTGTTGATTCTAACGTGGACCTCTCCACTTCTACGCCCACTTCTACGTCCTCATCTTCTACTTCGCCTAGTGAAAGTCTCGATTCAAGTAACCAGGTGGCTAAGAAGAAGAAGAGGAAGACGAAGAAGAAGAAGCCTCTCAAAGGAGAGGCTAAAAGCGTAGCTACCCCCTCGAGTACACCTGAAGTTGGGCCACCTTCTGCTCCTCCACGGAAGGTCAAGTTTCCTTGTAGATTGTGCAAGGATGAACACCTTCTTTGCGATTGTCCTGGCATTCCCAGGGTCTTAGAAGTATGGTCCCGCGATCCGGCCCGCCCCTCATCACCCTCTGAATCTCACGGCGATGCTATCCTATCAGTTGGGAATAGTAAAGGAAAAGGGAAGATTTGAATCCCTTGCAGACTTTGTGAAGGCAATCATCCCCTTCACCTTTGTCCGCTCATGGATAAAGCCTCCAGTGTCTTGGAAAGTATCACGGCTCCCTCACCCCAACTCCCCGTTGGATATCAACGTCTTTCTGCAGCTGCAGATCGTCCCCCTGCTAACAACGAGATTGGTTCAAATTCCTCTCTTGTCCAGCCTCCTCTTCCTAAACCTAGCTCTGCCCAGCGTGTCCCAGACCAACTATTGGTCAGAAAGAGTGTCGACTCGAGTTCAATACCCGATCACTCTGTTTTGGAAGGGCGTAATTCCCATGTTCTTCTCCTCACCTCAGATTCCCCTGAGTCCGGAAATGACTCACCTATCCCAGCTGCTCTCGAAAGTCCCTCTTCGGTTCCTATGGAGCATGGGGGAAATCATACGATTCCCCCACCAAGTAGTTTGGCCATCTCCTTTGATTGGAGTCACCTGGCCGCTTTCTGCCTTCCATCCCATGTGCCTTTCCAGATTACCGTACTTGCCTGTGATAAGGCAGTACCTGGCATTGTTCTAGATGAAGGTGCGTCGGTCAGTCTTATGCCGTATACTACTTGGCAAGCTTTAGGTTCCCCGTAGCTCGGGTCGGTCACGCAGAATCTGTTGGCTTTCAACGGAGGAGCCTGTCCATCTCTAGGAGTCCTCTCGAAGTTCTCTATTACTTTGGGAGGAAAAACCGTCTATATAGACGTACTGGTTACCCAAGGTGCTTTAGATTTCAGTCTTCTCCTTGGTCGTGACTATGTTTATGCCATGAGGGCCATTGTTTCTTCACTTTTCCGTGTGGTTTGCTTTCCACATGACAGAAGAATTGTGACTATAGATCAATTATCATTCTATAGTCCCTCTATGCCTCCTGCGCAGTTGTCATCCCCTCCTGGTTTTTATCCACCGGTTGTATCTACCCCCCCACAGGTCAACTACGTGGCTACCTATCCAGTGATGCTGTCGTCATGCATAGTGTCCTGGGGGCATTGGGTCCTGACCCTGACTTCCAAGATGTGATCCTTCCGCCGGGAGTGGCACTCTTGGAAGCTACGACTTCCTGTTCATTATGATGAAGTTCGTGGCAGAGCATAGTTCGCTTTCCTATGTCAAGCTCCTTAAAAAATGAAACTAGGACTGCGCGGAGCACAGTTCACTTTCCTATGTCAAGCTCCTTAAAAAATGAAACTGGGTCTGGTCGAGCATAGTTCCTGATCTTGTGTCAAGCTCGTTAAAAAATGAAACAAGGGTTATGAGGATAGTTCTTTTACTGTGTCAACCTCATTAAAAAATGAAACAACTCCCTTTCCAAATCGAGCCTTTTGATTAAGATATCGTAAAATACAAGTCGAGTCTTTCAAAGATCTCGAAAGTGAACCTTCATTCCATCCACTTTGTTGAATGCACTGAAGCTTGGGGGGCATGTACCTTGTTTTGCGTCATTATGCTGGGGGCATGCGAACTTATAACAAGCATAGTTTTTTGTTTCAAGCTTGTGTAAACATGAAACCAATCCAAGCAGATTTCTCCATGGTTCAAGCTTGTGTAAAAATGAACCCATACCCGCGTCACCTTTAAGCTCTTTTCTGACTCGTAAAATATGAAAAGATTGCCGAGTATTTTTTCCCTTTTTGACTCATTAAAGAGAATAAAAATGGAGGTCTTCCTTCAGCTCTTTTCCGACCGTTTAAAGATGAAAAGATCGCCGAGTTGTCCCTCTTGGCTCGTTAAATGGTTACTAAGGGGCGGTCGTTTTAAGTTCTTTTATCGACTGTTAAAATATAAAAAGATTACCGGGTTTTTGTCGTTTCAAACTCGTTAATTCTTACGAAACGACGTGATTTTGATCGCTTTTTTACTTTTTCAGGTCGAAATCACTATTCATGAAAAGTACTCCTCGGTCGTAATGATCGGGGGGTTCTTTCGAGCATAGTTTTTGTCAGGCCAGGAGTAACTCCATAAAACTGATTCATTTATTCCATTAGGCAACTATCTATTATATACATGAATGTGATCGTTCATTTCATCTTCTTGATGATTGTTCACATTCAATTTTCCCAATCACTGAGGATTAGGTGTTAACATTCCCCCCCCTAATCTGAAGGGATGTTGGTGAGTCCAAGCATCATTCTGAATCTTTCAAGCTTTTCTCTTCCAAGCGCTTTGGTGAAGATGTCTACAATTTGCTAATTTGTGGAACAATGACGGAGATGGATTGTTTTGGCCTCAACATGATGTCGGATCAGATGATATTTAGTATTGATGTTCTTTGTACGATCTTGGAACTTTGGGTTCTTGGCCAACTTTATTGCAGAGGTGTTGTCAATCATGAGTGGAGTTGATTGTACTTGTTTTACCTGCAAATCTTCAAGAATTTTCCTGAGCCACGCAATTTCTTTTGTTGCTTCAGCTGCTGCCACGTATTCTGCTTCTGTTGTGGAATCTGCTGGAACTGATTGTTTGCGTGATCTCCAGGAGATAGCTCCTGATCCAAGACTCATAGCACATCCTGAAGTAGATACCCCAGTTTCTTTGTCTCCATCGAAGTCTGAATTAGAGTATCCGATCAAACTGAAGTCATCCACCTGTGTGTACTTGATTCCATAGTCTTGAGTTCCCTTCAAGTACTTTAGGACTCTTTTTGCAGCAGAACAATGTCCCTCACAAGGCTTTTGCATAAACCTGGAGAGGGTTCCAACAGCAAATGAAATGTCTGGTCTGGTAGTAGTAAGGTAGTTGAGAGTTGAGACTTCCTACAAGCTGTCTATACTTTGTTGCATCCTCAAATTCCTTTCCTTCAATAGATGTGAGCTTTAAGTTTTGTTCCATTGGAGTAGTAAGAGGATTGCACTCTGTTATGTCAAATCTGTTTAACAAATCTCCAATGTATTTCTTTTGAGAAAGAAATATGGACTTTGGATGTTTGGTTACTTCAATGCCAAGATAGTAATGAACATAGCCCAAATCAGTCATTTCAAAACTTTTCCCCAATTCCTTCTTTATGGATGCAATGTAGCTTTCATTGTTCCCTGTCATTAAAAGATCATCTACATAGACCACAAGATATACCACTGTTTTGCCAACTTTCTTGATAAATAAAGTTGCATCATCAAGATCAAAATGATTGAAGTTGAGTTTCAGAAGATGCTCAGTTAGCTTTTCATACCAGGCTCGTGGTGCTTGTTTGAGGCCATACAAGGACTTCACAGGTTTGCATACTTTATGTTCATGTCCTTTCACAGCAAATCCTTCAGGCTGGGACATAAAAACATTTTCTTTTAGATCTCCATTCAAGAAGGCAGTTTTTACATCCATTTGATGGACTTTCCAACCGTTCTGAGCTGCCAGTGCAAAGAGTGTCCGGATGGTGGCCATTTTGCTGTGGGAGCAAAAGTTTCCTCATAATCGACCCCTTCCTTCTGTGCAAAACCTTTTGCCACAAGCCTAGCTTTGTGCTTGTCAAGTGAGCCATCAGCTTTGTACTTGTTTTTGTAGACCCACTTGCAGCCAATTGGTTTGGTTCCAAATGG
>APFE031273091.1:102360-120360 GCA_000404065.3 Pinus taeda | reverse complement strand
AATCATAAGTTGGACGACTTCAAGTGCAGAATGTGAGTCATAGAGTTCTTTCAACTTTTGTAAAGCTTCAAAGGCAGTTGAATATGATGAAATGTGGCGACTCACCTCCTTATTTACAGCTGCTGCGATTAATGCATACGCTTTGCTGTTCTTGTTTTCCCAGATGGCAAGCTCTTTGTCTGATGTAGGCTTTTCTGGGTCACTGTCTCCTTCTCCGACACACACTCCTTTCCACAACTCATTGAAGATGAGGGTGTGTTGTATCATCCGGGACCAATCAGGATAGTTCTCCTCGCCAGTGAGAACTATTCCTACCATAGAGATGATTGAATGCATTCTCTGTAAAAGATTACTTCTGCTGATATAAAAAAAAAAACTTTTGCTGATAGACTAATACTTCTGATGGCAAAAAAAATGCTCTTATGAAAAAAAAAACTTCTGCTGCTATATAGTCAAATTTTTTGTTGCTATCCTCGGCATCTAAAAGTATGAGAAACTTCTACTGCTATACCATTTAAATATATCTCTTTACAGTTTTCAAAGTCTATACAAATGAAACCATGTCAAACAGCATTTCAATCACCATGTCAAACAACGTTTCAATCACCAGCTTTTCAAACTGAGCATTTAACATTTACCAAACTGTGCTTTTAACAGATACCGCTCGGAGCGTTTCATATACCACTTTAACATTTAACATATGAGCCTTGTCAAACGGTGTTTAAAATACAGATACCAGACAACAATGGAAAGAGCAGATACGGTACAAACACTGCAACAATACAAAGACACCCTCAACACAAATTTTAACTTCGAGCTCAAAAGCGCTGCGCGTTTTCAAGGTAACCCAGTAGAGATGGGAATGGAGGAATATATGACCCCAGGAGAGATTGTGGGGAAATCATATGATTAGATTGCAGGGCCTGGAACTTATCTCAAACCCAGCAACAACACCATCTATGCTTGTGTCGTGGGCTTAAAGCGCGTCATTCTTGCTTTTGCAAATGCTGAAGACAAAAGACCCACTGTTGAAGTATTGAAGGAGAAGGATCACGGGGCTGTGCCTGAACCAGGAGCTATTGTTACAGCGAGAGTCACAAAGGTGATGGCAAGATTGGCCTCAGTGAATATTATTTGTGTTGGGAGACGGGCAGTGAAAGAAAAGTTTACAGGTTCTGTGAGACAACAGGATGTTCGAGCAACAGAGATTGACAAGGTTGATATGTACACATAATTTCGCCCTGGGGATATAATCCGAGTAGAAGTTCTCTCTCTTGGTGATGCACGGGTGTATTACCTCTCCACAACTAAGAATGAATTGGGTGTTTTATCTGCAGAATGTTTTTAAAACAAACAACGTTACCTTCAGGCAACGTTTCCTTCAGGCGTTCTTGTCAGGCAGTGTTTCCTTCAGGCGTTCTTGTCAGGCAGCGTTTCCTTCAAGCGTTGGACAGAGGAGCAGAAGGCAGGCAGTGGACAGAGGAGTTACAAGGCAAGGTTAAAAAAATAACCTGGGACCTGTGCTCTGATACCATCTCAGGCCAGGAGTAACTCCAGAAAACTGATTCATTTATTCCATTAGGCAACTATCTATTATATACATGAATGTGATCGTTTAGTTCATCTTCTTGATGACTGTTCACATTCAATTTTCCCAATCACCAAGGATTAGGTGTCAACAGTTTTATACTTTTTCAGGCTCAAGAGACACAACTTTACGAAAAGGGCACCCCTGGAGTTTTCTTTTCGCTGTCTTTTCAAACTCTCTAAACATGAAAAGACGCCGAGTTCTTCCTTTGTCATGCTCGTTAAACTCTGATGACATCGGATCCTGTCAAGAATATGCTATCCCCGTCAAGCTTGTTAAAAATAACCGGGGTACTCGCCAGAAATGGTGGGGAAATGGAAGCATAATTATTGTCGAGTCAGCAGTATGTGGCTCTTGAACATGGCACCTCTCTGCTTTCGTGTCTGGGTGGGAACATCTCATCTCGCATTTCACTAGATTTCGTGGGTTTGGGCGATCCCGTTTTGACCTCTCATCTGCTCATTGCCTCATCACCATGACCTTTGACCCATTGATGTCAAATACTGCCAAGTCCACTATCGTGCCGCCAATATGTTCAAGAGAAGTTGACCTCTGCAGAATTACAACCTCCCTCTGATATCTCACACAAAACATGTTATCCCTCTCTGTCTCATGTCGATGATGTGGGAAACATTATGGCCCACCTTCGATTAAGATCACTTCCTATCGACTTCAGCTCTTATCCAGGAAGATGACCTAGAGATTCCCTTCAGGTGCCTTAGGGCCTGCATGCCTCAATGGTAGGTTCTTCGCGTTCGACGCGAGGTTTTCATTATTGGCCTCCGATCGAATGATTCTACGGGTGTTCGACATCGGCTCATTGATTCACACGCCGTGGATTGTACCTATAGTAACTTGAGGACCATCGTCATTATTGGTGGTACCTCTCGCATCTGTTAACAGTTTTCATCATTGACTGGTAATCAGACGATGTTCTCGCATGTTCGACTTCGAATCCTGTATTCGCATGCTTGAACTTGTACTATGTTCGGGTCGAGTTGGAGCGCAAGACCCTAGATTGTGCATATTGAAATCCGGGTTGCATTTTGTGGATTATTGTAATCATTACATGACTCATTTATTGGATGGTTGCGACCATACCTGAGTCTATTCATTGATCCTCCTCGGATGGCTGCATCCATACCTAGGATCCAGTTTTTATATACTCTGTTACGGATGGCTGCGCCCATACCACATATATCATGTACTTGAGATATCAGTTGTACTTCTTTTCGCAGGTTCTCCGACGGCAGTTTTTTCAGTCACACATGTTCTTGTAAAGCACTTCACCCCTCTCTCTCGGGCCTCATGCTTTAGGGGGCATCTGTTACACAGTAATTTGTCATCGTTTGTCACCGTCCTTATTACCCCTCTCCTGCACCTTGGAGGACACATTCCGGGATTTGTGAGAGGTGACAAGACTTGAAACCACTTGCATCATTCACCTCTGAACATGAGCTTCATATGCCCTGAAGACATCTCCTGCAGCTTGCCCTTAAAAATAGCCCTTTTTACATTAGCGCTGGCCCACTGTGTTATGCCCGCGCCAATGGGGAAATCCTATAAAATGGGCGCACTATTAGCGCTCTGTCCCAGAGTCACAATCGCGCCAACCTTTTTGGGCAAAGTTTTTAACTAATCAACCTCCAAAAGTTCTCTCCAACTCATTCACCAACTGAATCAATGTTAAGTGAAGATGGTTTGGCTTCAAATCTCCTTGAATGGGAAGTAGTTTGCCACTATTCCATAGAAGTTTCCAAGTGATGAAGCCAAATCCATTATTGTTGTGATTGATCTTATCCCTTCCTTTTCATCTATAAAAGCTTGTCTCCATGACTTGAGCAAGCGAGTTCTAGTTCTGGTGGCAGTAGTAGTAATACTGGTGCTGAAAGGAAGATATCAGAGATTAGAGTTGCATACGAGCTTCTTCTCTTGTTGTCATAAGGCTTAACCTAAGTAAGGAGATCTTGTCACAAAGAAGAGAAGGCTGTCCCTCATCTTCAAAGCTTTGCAAGCACTGTACTGAGCACCCAGCCAAAGGAGACTTGACGTCAAGACGCTGGTTGATTCTCCTTTGTTGATTAATTAATAATAGTTGACTATATTATGGTTCCATTCCATGTTGTAAGGAATGTTGAATTTGTCTTCCTACTGATGTATAATTGCATATATTTGATTTCACAGCTTGGTGTTGTTGTTCTCTTTGTGTGCAGGTGTCCATTCACGGGGATAGTGGAGGACTGTGACCGGCCAAGGCAAAGGAGCGTGGGCGACGTCTCTTCTACGAACAAAAGCGTTGGAACCCAAGTAGGTCTTCATCACCTACCTTTTATTTGCAATTAGGGACTTGCGTGATAGCATTGTTTGATTGTTGCTAGACCCGTTCTGGGCTAATAGAGATAGCCTCTATCCATAGAGGGGATTTACCTCTCCAACAGTACTGTACCTGCACTAGTGCAAGCAGATTGCAATAATACAAGAACAGGTTGTTTGTGTATAAGGAAAATCAATTGGGAAATAGATCTCTGCAAGGGCCTACTTGTCAAGCTGTGAGACATCTATATTGGAGATAAACATAGTATTTCATTTCAACATTTAATATAACTTTCAATTGTGTGAAAGTTCCTTTACTTGATTTCCTTGCACATTATTCTTTTACATTCCAACACTAGAGTTGTTTTGGTGTCAATTGCCTTTAAAATTGTTTTTTGTATGATTCTGCAACATTTCCTTGAATAAGTAGGATTAAGAATAGGAAAAGTTCATACCACTTATGGCATTCCCTATGCTTCGTTTCTAAGTTTACGAAACCCTAGGGTTGACAATTAAGTGTTGAGGAGTTTTCCTAAGTGCAATTCCTGCACCCAACAATCTTCTTCAAGTTGTTGATCCCTTTCCATTGTGTATGGATTGTCTGATTGTGTTTTCTTCATATCGAAAACAACAACAAAACATAGAAGGACATGGAAAATAAACAAAAAAGGGAAAAGGAAACACTAGTGAATCTTGCCACAAAGAAGGGGAGGATGCATGGTAGCGCTTCTAGTGGAATAAAAAATAGGAAAGAGAAATAGTTGTTGTTTCCCAGGAAATAAAATTATAGAAACAAAGTCAAATTAAAAAATAATAAGAAACAAAAAAAACTATGATAAATGGAATTGGAATAGAAAATAGAGAAGAAAAAACATAGAAAAATACAAAAAAAAGTATAAGTCAAATTAAAAAGTAATATGGAGAAAATTTGGAGAAAATTTGTTAAATTGAAAATATGAAGAAAAACTATAATTTTTAAAAATGGAAAAAATAGAAAAAGTGAAAAAAATTCTAAATAAAAAGAAAATAAAACAAACTAAACAACAACCATAATAAGGCCTCAACAAATCCTCTTATAAATAAATAAATTTATATAATAAGAAAAAATAACAAAAATTGAATTAAGTAGCAAAACATTTTGATCAAAGTCAAATTAATATCGAGTAAAAAAAAACTAATATCATGTCTGCCTTATAATAATTAAAAAAACATACAATATATTTATACCCAACCACATAATATTTTTTTAATTGGTTTTTATTTTATTTTAGGTTATGTTTGTTGTTATATATAATAACAAACATAATAAAAAAAAATTAAAAAAGTTATTATGTTGTTGGGGCCAATTCAATCCCTGCATGCCTATGAGGCCCAAAGGGGTTGCATGCTAGGTGGTTGGAGTGGGTGGTCGCAGCAAGCACCCAGTCCACAACCCATTGCAACCAGTCCACATCCCCTTAGCACTATACGGGTGGGCGGGGGTTAACTCAACCCTAACCAAACAACATTTTTTTATTTGTTTTTATATTTTTAATGGTTTTGATTGATTGATTTTTTTTATTTTTTTTTTCCCTTTTTTGAATTTTAATAATGTTTTAATTCTTTTTTAGCGTGTGTGTTTTTTTGGCAAATTTTTTTTGGTTTTTTATGAGAAGAAAACGTTTCTAATGGCTGAAAGTACATTTTGAGAAATCCCTTCACCCATCATTACGGATATGAAGCAAGAAATATGGATGAAGAGAAATAGACCAATCCTTTTTAAATTGCTATGTTGTACGATGTAGAAGAGACATTAGAATAGGTTTTATTATTCCAAGGAATAATATTTTTTTTTTGTAAGCTATGGTGGTGCCTTTCTTTTAATATTCATATACAATCAAGTTGATCCATATACAACAGTTTGGTGGCCTCAAATTGCCGATATGGGAAACCAAGTCTATTGGCCACTTGAGATTATTATAGGCCATCCAGTAGCAAAAATTAATAAGTCTTGCAATTCACGCTAAGTAACCCTTGCAGTGGGAGTCCCTAATAAAGTTCCTACTTAACATAAGATTATTGAAAATAAAATCTATCCTCAAAAAACACACTGAAAAACTACATGAATTAATCCTTGCGGTCTTCATTATCACCATCTGCCTTTGCCTGTGCTGCCACCGTTTCCCCCGGTGCTGGAGTTAGCTTCTACAGTTGTTGTTGGATTTCATCCAGCTTGCTATCCTGCATAATCCTGATTATTTGCAGGTTTTTCATATCTTACTTTATACTTGGCATTCCTTGGGCGATTTCAGCCATTTCGCCCGCCACTTGCTCCAGCGCCCTCGCCAGTAAGCGCTTCAACACCCAATACATGTGCAAGGCTTGCTTGTAAAGTGTCATCCTTCCTCTGGTGTGCCTCGGGTCGGGAATGATGTCTCCCCATTCCTCCATCTCGGCCTCAGAGTCTCCTTCCATGACATTTTCTTCCATTTCCTGAATGAGCTGACGGATGTCAACGTCTGTTCCTTCTTTGTATGCATGGGCAGCCTCGTGGACCGTCATCCTCATGGTTCTCCTACTACGCCTCAGATAGACTGGTGTGGAGGATGTCAGGTCATTTCTTCCTGGTTGGCTTTGCTGCCCTCTTCCTCCACGACCCCTTCCTCTGCCCATGTGGGTCATCTTTCCCTCTACCGCCTCCTGTTGATAGTGATCAACATCAAAAGTTAGTTTATCAAAAATTACACTTATCCCCAATGCCTATATATCTTTGTCACTGGACTTGCTCTCTCTACTCCAGTTTCTCCCAGAGGTTTGGGTACTCCCTGGTCTCTCTACCCTTGGGCTAAACATAGGCAAGCACTTAGTTATCTCATCCCCCACCCAGATTGCATGCTTGACTCTCTCAGGTGGCCCCTTTGCCCCACTCTCACTGTACCTCGTCAAGCCCTTGTTCTGGTTCTCACATTTCCTTACCATACAGACCTCTGCCCCAAACTGAGTTGTCTCTTCCTCTGCATTTCCCATTTTCCCCCCCTCCGCCACCTTACTGTGCATGATAGGGTAAATAGCAGGCTTGTTTAGACGTGGCCTTCCCCCAGCTATTCCTAGTTCTCCCCCCTCCTCCCTCATACTGTAAATGGCCGTAAGAGATGTAGGGGTTAGGATTGATAAAACATACCCGGACCTTCGCTCAGCCGCTGAAGGATCAGACGCGCACTTAGCTCTATTCACCACCTTCCCGCACTGCATACTAATCTCTTCTCCCCCCTTAGCCACCCTCATTAACCCTTTCCCACCTGTCCTGCGTCCCATCCCACTTCCGTCGTTGTTTCCTTCTTCCTCCTCCTCCATTCCCCTGTCACTTCATCGCCTCAGGATTCCCTTAAGCATCCATACTACCACCACGTCCCTTTGAATTATTATGAGGGCAGTTGGTGGCCACCTTGGCCAATCTCTCCCTCGAGTTGTCCTTCTGATCATACTCCCCTCTTCCCTCATCCCGATAGGGGGCCACCTGTAGCTGCTAACTTGAGGTCATATCCTCATGGTGATCTTGGGTAATGATTGTTTTGGGAGGCTCCAATCTGGGCTCCTCAAAATGTGTTGGCCATATACTGTCGATCTTGCCACCTTTCTCATTACTACCCCAGTTTGCTAGGAAATTCTCTGCTTTGTTACCGTCCCTTCTGACATGTTTTATAATCTTATAATCAATTCTCTTTATGAGGGTTTCCAGATCCTGGATTAGGCTAGTTGTCCTCCAGCTTTTCGGCACTTTTTCCTAAGTCTTACCATTATTGAGTTTCCTAATCATATCTATCACTAGTTGGGAATCACCCTCTATTTCCAGGTTGTTATATCCATTCCTTATTGCTATTCTTAATCCTTGATAGATTTCCATTAGTTCTGCTTCATTATTGCTCATGATTCCTCCATGGTCTGCATACACCCATCTTGTCCACCCTTGGCCATCTCGGATTCCAAGGAATAATATTAAATAATATAATTAAAATTATTAAATTGATTAAGTGAAATTATTAAAACTATTTTGGACCCATTCTTTTACATTCTTATTCTTAGCTTATATTAATTTATTATTTATATATTCTATATGCATTATTTTCTTTTTTAACATTATTTCACCTTTACTAGATATCTTTTATTAATTTTTATTTTTTACCATTATATTCCAAGCATTAGAATTATATTTTCTCTCTCTATATATTATTTACCACATTGGATAGTTTGAAACGGGTTGGCCTAACAATTTTAATGTAATATTTATGGAAAGATTTCTTGAATAAATAATAGATCACAAAACTTAAATTCATATATTAAAATAATAATAAATGTGAAAATGTGAAAAAAAAAAAAAAAAAAAAAAAAAAAAAAAAAAAAAATATATAATATATATATATATATATATATATAATATAATATATTATTATTAATTATTATTATTATTTATTATATTAATAAAAATTATTATTATTATTATTATTAAAAAATGATTAGTAGTTATAATTATTAATATAATTATCATTACTTATTAATACTAAATTTGTTGGAAAAGGAATTGTTCAATTGTCAATGTCCATGATTGTCCATAAAATGATTAACAAGGAAGGGATATTAGATATCCTACGCGCGAACGCCCTGAGGAATACTTGGCCATTGTTGCTGCCTTCTGCAGCTCCCTAGCTCTGCAGCCCCTGCTGCTGAGCCTTCTCAGGCCTTGCTCGATTCCAATAGGGAATCCCGTTCGATCATATGAACTCTTTGAGTGACCATAAATCCAACCTCCGGAACCATACGCAATCCTCTTTCTTGGCAGCCTCCTGCTACTGAGGTCTCTCAAACCATGCATCCCTCCTCAGAGCGAAACCCTCACTCCTCCTCTCAGCAAGGGACATATGAAAACGAAGTAGTATTTGCATCACCGATAACAGAAAATGGAGCTCCAAGAATGAGACCAACAGTTAACAAATTTGTGAAGAAACTTGCGGACATTCCTGAGATATCTCTACCGCCTACTCTCCCAAGAAGAGCTGTCATTTCCTTAGAAGAATGTGGTCTTGTGGGACAGTTCATAGGACTTCAGCCTTCCCCCAAATCAGTTCAGAAATGGGTGGAAAGAAATTGGAACGCAAATACTCAAGGGAAGATAGCTATTCGTTTTTGTGGAAGGGGGTACTACACCTTCCTATTTGAAACAAAGGAAGACAGAGATTTAATATTCAGAAATGGACCCTATTTCATGGACTCGAGCAGACTATACCAGAACTGATGGACTCCAGAATTTGATCCAGAGATGGATATTCCAAGGGCGATCCTGGTGTGGGTCAGGCTATCACATCTTACCCTCCACTACTACGGTGATGACTCTGTATGAGCTATTGGAAATGCAGTGGGAAAATATATTGACAGGTGTGAACCCAAAGAAAACATGCATGCATGCGCAAGAATATGCACGGAGGTAGATCTAGGGAAGGGTCTACCAGAGGCGATAAGGATCAAGGTGGACCAATGGACTCATATTCAGCAACTGGACTACGAGCAAGTTCTGTTTAAATGCAAGGTATGTCACGAATATGGTCATTTTGCAAATAGATGTAGTAAAAAAGAAGAAGTTGAAAGTGTTGAAGTTCAAGAAGACACAAGGGAACAAGTTAAAGGAAAGAAACCTCTCAATAAACATAACACATCAGCCTCCTCACAGCCTCAAGAGACCAATGAAACAGCCCCATTACCACCAATAAATATCACACCTCCAGTCATTACATCCTCAAATCCCTTTAAACCGTTGGGGGAATATTTTCCTTCCCCGAGATCCCCTTCACCATCCAATGCATTAGCTCTCATTTCTTCCCCTAACCATATTCCATCCCCCCCACCGCCCTCTATGGACCGAATTCTAACTAGAAACAAAGCAAAAGAAAACCCCCAAGTATGGGACTAGCCCAAAAAAGTGGGAAGGAAATCTAATAAAGAAATAAGAGATGAGGTTGCAACAAAGGAAATGGCCATAGGAACACAACAACCAATGGACTCTTACCTTCGTAAACAGACAAGAAGAAATGAAAAACATCATCATAAAGAAAAAGGAGGGAGACATAAAAAAATAGTAAGTAATGATTACGGTCTCTTGGAATTGTAGGGGTCTTGGAACTGCCTTTAAAATCAACGCAGTCAGAGACATAATAAAACAGGAGTAGCCAGATATCTTCATGATCAAAGAGACCAAAGTAAGTAAGAGAGAAAATAAAAAAATGATCCAAAAACAAAATTAATATGAAGGAATAGCTCTAGAATCTAATGGAGCTTTAGGTAGAATATGCACTATATGGAACAAAAGGAAATGGGACTTAGTCAACCAAAAAATCAGCACGCGCTGGATAAGAACAAATCTGAAAAATAACACCACAAAGGAGGAATATTGCATTATAAACATTTACTCCCCCAGCCATTATAGAGATAAGGAGAAATGTTGGAAGTCAGTGAAAGAAGAAGCAGTAGAAAGATAAAGAGGCAATCTAATTTTGGGAGGAGATTTAAATCTGATCAAAAACATTGACGAGAAGTTTAGTGGAAGATACTACAATGGTCTATCAAGAGTAGCGTTGGACTAAATTATTGAAGAAAAAAATTAATTGACATCCCACCAAGTAATGGAAAGTACACTTGGAGCAACAAAAGAACAAGAAATCACAACATAAAGGAAAGGTTGGACAGAATACTTATCCATGAAAATATAGCAGCAACCTTCACCATTGTGAAAAGCAAAATTGTACATGCATCAACTTCAGATCATAAGCTAGTGGTGTTGGCCTTGGGTAGGCTGGAAAACTAAGGACCTCTCCCCTTCAGATATAATAAAATATGGGACAGCAAAGAGGATTTTGGAAAAAAAATTAAAGATAGTTGGAAAACAAATGGAACAGTCTCTCCTCAGTATGTGTGGGAAACAAAGTTAAAAAAATTTAAGACTTCATTTAAAATCTTGGGCAAGAGAAAATGATCTCAGAGAGAAAGCAAACAAAATATAACTTCAAAGAAAAATGGATAATATGAGTAAGGAAAGAGAGGGAAAACAAGAATGTAAGCAAGATTATGCACAAGAAAAAGAGATTTTTCTGGAATTATACAAGCAAAATCAGCGAGAGGAAGAAGAAAGTAGGCAGAAATCACGATGTTTATGGTTGAAAGTGGGTGATAAAAACACTTCTTTTTTCCATAACATAATAAAAATAATGAGAGCTAGAAATCAGATCGAGAAAATACAAGTAGAGGGCCAAGAAATAAAAGGAATAGAAGAAATTAAGAAGGCAGCCCATAACCATTACAAAAGTCTCCTTTCAGCTAGTGACCAACAGATGGATAATGAAGAATTTTTACAACAAATTAAAAAAAAAAACAGCGAGTAGAAAAACAGAGAATTGGATAAAGATGTCACTAAGGAGGAAATTAGAGAGGCAATGTGGAGTCTACACCCCGAAAAAGCCCCAAGACCGGATGGCTTCACCATAGTTTTTTATAGGAATCATTGGGAAATTATCAGGAAAGACTTGGTGAGAATGATTAAAAATGCCTTCAAAAAAAATAAAGTTGGGGGAAATACAAAAGCCTCCTTCTTGGTTCTCATTCCCAAAGATCCAAACCCAACTTCCTTTGATAGATATAGGCCTATCTCCTTGTGTAACCCTTCCTACAAAATAATCACAAAAATTTTGGCAAATTGAATAAAAAAAATTCTGCCAACCATTATTTCAAAAAACCAAGGTGGTTTTGTACCAAGAAGACAAATCATAGACAATGTAATAATTGTACAAGAAGCCATACACAGTAGTGTTCAAATAAAAGAAAAGGGAATGGTCATCAAGTTAGATATGACCAATGCCTTTGATAGAGTGAATCGCAAATTTCTTGCAGCAGTTCTCAAAAAGTTTGGCATTTCAATGAAGTTCATAGATACCATGATTGCTTGTATCACCAACCCCTAGATAGCTCCTTTGATTAATGGAAGGCCAAGTAATTTTTTTTAAGTTCTAGAGGATTGAGACAAGGATGTCCTCTCTCCCCCTTATTATGGCAGAATCCTTCAGTGTCCAGCTAGAAAATCAGAGAGAGAGAAAAGAAATAATAGGTATTCAGATTTCAAGAGGAGTCAAAGAGATAAATCATTCCCTTTTTGCAGACGATACCCTCCTATAGGGGGGGCATCTTGTATCATTGCAAAACATTTAAAAAAGTTTTAGATGATTTTCTTCTTGTCTCAAGAGGACTTTTAAACAACAGCAAATGCAAAATCTACAACTGGAATATTTCTATAAACACAATGCAGAGAATTTACCACATAATGGAAATGCCGATACAAATAAAATGGAGTCACTTCATATATCTTGGACTCCCATTAGCAAAGGAAATGGTCAAATCAGAAGTTTGGAATAAGCATGTGGAAAAAATAAGGGGGGAAATTTTGAGTTGGGGAATGATGTGGCTCAATCTAGCAGGAAGAACAATAATGATTAAGACCCTTCTCTCAGCACTGCCAATATACTAGTATGCAATAATAATGCCTCCGGCAAGTGCACATAAGAAAATGGAATTAATTATCAGAAGCTTCCTCTGGCAAGGAGGAAAACAAGAAAATAAAAAATTCAGCTTAGTTCGATGGGAGCAAGTGAATCTCCCTTTTGAGAAAGGAGGGATTGCAATTCGGATACCAGGATTAATGAATATTGCTCTCGGGACCAAAATAGTCTGGAGAATGATAAATGGCAAAGAACAGTGGTGGGGAAAATCTTTAACAAGGAAATATTTAAATTGTCAAAGGACAAAAATACTCACTGAAATAATTCCAGAACGGCCCTATACCCAAGTCTGGAAATTGGTTGAAAAGACCATTCCACACATAAGAGATCAAATTTCTAAAAGTCCTGGCAATGGAAAAACAATTTCAATATGGGATGATAGAATAATGGGAGCAAATCCTCTAGGACAACAACAAAATCTAAGAGGATTAAAAAACTAGATGGAGGAAAAAAAACCTTAATACATTATATTCAATTTTTGTATGGGAGCAGAATACTTGGATAAAATGGAGAGTGTCGGCACTACCTCCAAGACTGAAAAGTCAATGGGAAGATCTGAAAATCCTTTTAGTTGGGGTAGCGCCTATAAATAACGAGGATCAAGATGGGTTTGTTTGGGATCCAAGCGGGAGAAATTATACAGTGAAATCAGGCTATAATTATCTCCAAAATGACAACATCTACAATGATTGGAATATCTGGAAAGTAGTCTGGAAAAATGAGTGTTTGCCTAAAATTAAATTCTTCACTTGGTCTCTTCTGAATGATAAAATTCGCACAGCGGAAAAATAAAGAAAAAAGGCTTTCAAGGGCCTTCCAAATGTGTCATGTGCCAAAGGGATGAGGAAAACATTCAGCACTTTTTTATGAATTGCATGATGGCAAGGGAGTGCTGGAAACAACTGATAAGTTCACTAGATCTAAGCATAAGCTCCACAACAAAGCTGACAAATCTCCACAAAAATTGGGTCAAAAGCTACCCTTATACCAAGAATAAAAAATCCATAATAAATAGAATCTGGAAATGTCTTCCTTCCATTCTCTGCTAGCAAATATGTCTAGTTAGAAACAAGTGCATTTTTAAGGGACAAAAAACAAACATAGGGACCATCATATCAAAAACTTGGAGTCAAGTTTCAGAAATAATAGGCATAAATGGAGTAGCAAGAATGGATCAAAATAGTCTTCAACAAGAAGAAAGAGACTGGTACAACAAAGCTTTAATAGAAAATAAATCAGAGGATTCTAAAAAAATAGATAAAGGCATGGAAAAAAATAGGGTGTGGAAATTATGTTTGAATGACATGGAAATGGCTGAGTGGATCAAAGAACAAAAGAAGTATATATTATTCTTCAATGGAGCCTCAAAAAACAACCCAGGCAGAGCAGGAGCAAGTGGTTTAATCCTAGATCCGAATGGTAAGAGAATATCAACCTATGAATGGGGCCTAGGAGAGATGTCAAATATTAGGGTGGAAACCTATAGCCTTCTGCTAGGCACAAAGATTTTAAATAAAAAAGGGATAAAAGACCCAATAATAATTGGGGATTCCACAATCATCATAGTAGCTATGGAAACAGGGAAGGAATTCAAAAGCTCCGCAATCAACAAGATCAGTGAGCGAATCAACATAAATATAAAAAATATGGGGAAAATAGTCTATAAGCATGTCTTAAGAACCCAAAACAAGGATGCAGACACAAAAGCCAACAAGGCAGTGGAGAGGAAAGTTGGAATTGTGAAATAAAACAATAAAACTTATGAATAAAATATCCCTTAATTCGTTTTCAATTAAGGTCTGGTCTGAGAATCACATAAGGACATACAACATCAAATCAGCAAGCAGAGCAAATGAAGTTAGCAGCAAGGAGTAGGGGATTTTTTCTCAACTGTCAGTTCATACAATCAAGTGTAATTCTCCTCGCACAGAGCTGAGGATCCAAAAAATTCCAAAAAGGATTCACCACGATTTAAATCAAGCCTGCAATTGTCCTCAAGTTCTGAATAAAGCAAGTATGATTCATATCGGGCATAACCAGTACATAGAAAGTATCGATTGCCATTCTCGTAGTGTTGTGGACACTTGTGCAGTCATGAACAAAAAAACTGTGAGAGATACCCACAGCAACAGGTATACACATTACTCAAAAAATTATAAATTGAAGTATCAGTGATGACATTCTCAGCATTGGGATAATCAGAGGGAGAGTATCATGGTAAGTAACACAAGGTGTATTAGAGAAGAATGCAGCAAAGAGCATCAGGGGCATAGGTGGAACAACCCTACAATTTAACAGTTAGATCACATTCAGCGAAGCCTCGTAGCCGGAGAACCAAGAGCAGACACCATGTTGAGATATAACCACAACTGCAAAACTCAGGCCCAAGGTAACAACAAAGTATTACTTCTTAGTTTTCATTCACAGTTTCAATTTGACATTGGCTTTAGGATTGAAATCAATATTAGTTATGTCTCGTTTCATGTTTATCATCGTCATAGACCTCATCTGATCCCCATATAAACCTCATCTGATCCCTTCCAATCCCATTCTATTCTTTGCATTAACACCAAAATCCAATGCCTTCTCCCCCTCTCTGATCCTGAGATCACAATCTCTTCTTCACCCTTGTTTCATAAGTAGAACATTACCCCGCTCTATTACTGTTAGTGGGTGTCAAATTATACGCAGCATTACAGGACTAACAAAGAATTCTTGAAGATACTAGAAATAGCTCAAAACAAAGCCAAAAGAAATAGAGATAAAAGAAGTAATCAGATCAAGTCAAGAGATCATTCTCCAGGCAAAGGCACTACAACTGACAGAACAAATCAGAAAGGAAAAATGTCTTACAATCTGCTTGAAAGAGTTGAAAAGAACAAGAGCTGCCCGACCTGTAGGGCTAATAGATCTATGATAGGTCGCTTCAATCAATCTCTAAAAGACCTAATATCCGAGATGAAGATGAATAATGTCTACAAGCAAAGAGAAATTGACAACCAAAGAGCTGAAATTGAAGACTTGAAGGATAAATGCAAGCACCTGGAGGAGGTTGTGGAATACATCAAGTCACTGAATCAAAGTCAGCAAGGAGAAACCTCCTCAAGGTACAACAAGAAAAGAGGACAGCAGTGAGAAGAGTCAGTGAACCAATTTTGGTGAACCTTATGCAATCAATATTCTATGCTTTGTAAATTCTGTTTGTTACTTGCGCAGTTTGTTTGGCAATATGCTTTCATAGTTTTTGAAAATTTTAGAAACAAGGTCTCAAAGGCTAAGGCAGGGACTGCACTCCCATTTTACGCCACTCTTGAGAACCAGTAGCCTCCGGAATGTAACAGGACTTAGCTCCTTTCTTTTTTTGTAATACAAAAAGTAACTGAACTTGTTAAAAAAAAATTGTTGGAAAAGGTGATATAAAGAAATATAAAAAATAATAGCTATTTTTATCAATTATTATAAATATGATGATGAAAAAATAAACCATATTACATGAACTAAACTATAATATTAAAATACAATATATAATATATAAAAAATATATAATGTGAAGAGGTAAATATAATTGAAATAAATAATATAATAGCCAAATTGTTTTATGAAAAATATATAATAATAATAATAATAATAAGGGGGCAAATACTAAAAAGAGGAAAGGAGGGGAAAGGAGTGCGAGTTGGGAGGGTTAATGAATAGCTTAGGGAGGTATTGTGAGAAAGACAGTGGACAGTGGAGCACCAAGATTGGCTAAGCTTAAAACCATTTTCATGGTTAAAATTGTTAGGACTCCTTTCAATTTTGATGGCTTCCCTGATTAAACAGGCAATGTAGAAAGGAGTGGAAGCAATAATTCTCACTTGAGTCAGAGAAAATGGCATGCTTGGTGTTGTGAGAATGATCAACAATGACTGATTTTAAGACTCGGTTATGGATGTTGTCAACCATGTGCTACCTAGTTGGCCTATGTAAGACTTCCCACAGTAGCTAGGGATCTCATAGACACCAAAGCCAAGCATGGGACCAAATTCATCTTTGTCAGACCTAAAGAGTTATTTGAGGGTGGTTTGGGGTTTGGTTATTCCTCCTTCCAAATTAAAAAAGTGTTTCACTCAACCTTCCATCCTAAACCCAAACATAATCCTTTCATCTCATCCCTTAGCCAAGATAACCCTTCCTTACATCCAAGGCGTTACTAACCATATTTCTAAAGATCTTGAGGAAAAAAAGCATCCAAACCTCCTTGAAATCCCAAATCACCCTCAGGAAAATCTTTAGGTCTTCCAAATATAAATTTGGTCCTATTCTTGGCCCTGGTGTCTATGAGATCCCTTGCTCCTGTGGGAAGTATTATATAGGCAAAACAGGTAGATCATTTAAGGTCCATATCAAGAAGCACATGGTTGACAACATCCATAACCAAGTCTCCAAATTAGCCATTTCTAAGCACCCTCACAACACCAAGCATCTCATTTTCTTTGAGAAAGTGATAATATCGCTTCCACTCATTTACACACTACTCGTTTAATCAAGGAAGTCATCAAAATTGAAAACAATCCACAATGCATAGTACACATTAGCTGCTATAGTCAAATTTGTATCTATCCCCCTACCCATTTCCCTTCCTTTTCTCCATTTAGTCATTTTCCCTCGTTTTTCTTTTTCTTCATTTTCCACTTTAAATTGCATTAATAACAATTTTATCTTAGTTCATAGTTGGGTGAAAGCATGGAGATGGGTTACACTTTTTAGCGAGAGAGGTCACATTTGAGTGGAAAAAATGATGGCTTTATTGAGTAATCTAAGCACTTTACTGAGCCTTGTTTAAGCACTCAATTGAGATGTTTGAGGGCTTAAACAATGTAACCTAAGGTTAGCCAGGAGCTCGATCAAGCCTTAAAGCTAGATCTAGCCTTAAAGCTAGATCCAGCCTTAAATCTAGATTGAGCTATAGGATAGATTGAGCCTTTATTTAACCATGGTAAGGGTTTTAAAGAAGGTTTCTTAAACCCTCGATTGCGATATTTGAAATTAAAAATCAAGCACTCGATCAAGCCTCTTAAGTCCTAAAATCCATAATTTCAGCACCCCTTCTGCAAAATTTCCTGCAACACCATTTTGTACCCTAACAGACTTAGGGCTAAATTTTTCCTTAGGTGGTGGAGTTGATCACATTGGATTCATGAAGGAATTCTCTATCCAATGGAATATGAGTTTGACATCTTCGAATTCGTATGATATTTTTCATCTAATTTCTTTTAAACATAATGCTTGAAAATGTTTTGAATTGTTTTAAAGAGGTTGAATAAAAAATCAATATACTAAAATATACGCAACAAGAAAATTTCAAAAAATACCACTATCTTCATTTACAAGTCTTCTTCAAAAGGGTAATTTTGGTTTTTCAATTTATTTGAACAGTCGAAAACGACCTTACATGATGTGTCTACAAAATACAATTGAAATATTACTTCGTCAACTTCAAAAAATAATAAAAAGTATATTTTTGCATAAAAAATAAATGTTTAA
>APFE031273091.1:83502-101714 GCA_000404065.3 Pinus taeda | reverse complement strand
GTATTCATTGAAATCACAAATTTGACTGGTTAACTCTTCACAACTGAAGTGCCCTAGGGATTTTTGAGGGTGGAATCCATATATGTAGTCAAAAAACCAATTTAAATAATACAAATCAATATTTGGCCACCAATTTTTTCACTAGATTCTGGCAGGAATCTGTCAGAAACTTCAAAAAGTTGCATTTAAAGACTACATTATTTTTTAATATTTCTTTATATGACCATTTAAAAAAAATTTAGTCTTAATAAATATATTTTTTTTGTATATCAAGGTTCCATTCACTCACAAAAAAGAAGTACGTTGATGTCAAAATGCAAGTAGTCTCACCTTGACCAGGTTTGTTAACTAACACTAGCAGCATATGGCATATAAACATAAGTGCAACTAGAGACATAGTTCATAGCTTAGGAGGAGAAAAGCACCAAAATATAAATAAGACAAGTAGAACACCTGTAATCATGCATAGTCATCAGAGGTAATAGAGGCATGATTATCCGAACCAATCCCTGGAGGAGGAGGGGGACGGTAAGGGCTCTAGACGTGCTGCTAGAAATGAACCATCGATGATTCCAACTTTTCCACCTTCTTAGATAGAATATTTTGACCACGCCATACCACCACGATCCTCTCCCGGACATGACATGTTAAATAATGCAACTAGTTGAGTGTAGTAATGACTACATCATGTTCTTCCTTCCTAGCCTTATCACGACTTTCCAAGTGATCGAAGACAAACTGGACTAGGTCCCAAACCCTCAGTGCAACATTGTCAACCAACAACCCATACATGCTCATTCCAACGCTTCTTACTTCTTCCATCAGCACAACCCCTACGCATCACACTGCCCAACTTCCCAATCCTCGTTGCTCGCCCACCTCGAGCTACTTTTGAGCCACCTTGGCCACCATGAGCCCCCGAGACCACCTGACCCATGCTACCAATGGTTCTACCTCCGCGCATAGAATTCTTAGGCATATGATCTACCATTGCCACATTCAGATTATTATGATGCCCCCCTTGGTTGGCCGAAATTCCTTTTGACTAGGAAATGGAGAGAGAATTGTGTGGCATGGTTCACATTATAACAAAGCTAGGAGCACCAACCAACAACATTTCCACCTAAATCACCAAAACTCACAACAAAGAAACTACCAACCCCAAATTTTCTCGAATATTTTGGTGACGAGGAACTACCAACCTACTATCTCCAACTCGAGGAATTGTAAATGAAACTGTAACTAAGAAACACCTCAAGCATACCAAAGGATTACCAATGCCTATGACAGAAGGAACTACAAGAAACAAAGACATAGACTAGGTGATGTGACATCTAGCCAACAACTCAGTAATCGTCAATCCCCCTGATAACCAGGTGCCTTGAACCCCTTAAGACAATTACACACCCCCCCCCGCTGGCCCAAATAATTTTTTACCCAATAGTGGGTTGCAGGCGGCAATAAAAAAGCTACAAAAATACAAGACCCTAGAAGAAGACTAGTTGATAAGATAAACAAACTCCCCCGTAAACACACAAGGAATCTAGGAACATAATTGGCTAACCACACACGAGAAGGCTCGATGACTGACTTGATGACCAGACACAGTTCAATAAAACCTCTGAAAAAGGAAAAACCCACATACAAGAAAGGGAAATTATCATTTGTATGACCCAGAGGTTGAGGAGGAGGAACTGGCTGTGAAAACAAAACCATTCCCAGACAGGGCACCATCTAGAGAAACCATTAAGACCACTAGATCTCAACCCTCAAATAACATACCATCAAAATACCACAACATAATACCAAGTCTGGAGATCAACAAATGCCATATACCAACAACCCTCACCCGCTCTCAATCCCAACACAACAGATTGAAACTTCGCACGATGCACCTTAACTTCCCCTGTACTGCTAACGTGATGGGAGGACGAGGTGACGAACCTCCACACCAGTTTCTAGGTGTTTGTCATCATAAACAACGCGCTTGGGTATCCTTGATGCTCATCACCCCCATCGAGGATGCCTCTTCGGAGGCCAATATCCTATTGAACTCGTCAATATGGGAATTTTGTGAGTTGAAAGCCTAGTCATTATGAAATTCTTGACCTTGGTGATCACTTCCCCAATTAGCTAACCTATCATCTGCCTTATTCCCTTCATAACACACATACTCCATGACTACATTGTCAAAGGAGGGAAGCCAAGAGTGTTTATGATCTCCAATAAGCTCAAGTATCCAACTTTTGATCACCTTATCTGGGGGGGACCCATTAATAAAATTTTGTAGCATAGAACTTACGATTTGGGAGTCCCCAGAGACCTACAAATTATCTAATCTCATTTTAGCTACAATTTGAAGCCCTTTCTCCAGTGCAAGGAATCCAACAACATTATTGGTAGAGTTGTCGCATGAGGCGGCAAAAAAAATCACAACTTTATCCTTATCATTACGAATTAAACCACCAAGGTCAATTGGACCAAGGTTTCCTTTAGAAGCGCCATCAAATTTTAGCTTAAAAAACCTAGGTGGGGACCAGAGAAACGTATCAGGCGAGCTTCCCCTCATAGAGGGTAGGCAAGTAGGCCCTGAAACAAGAGAATCTGGGCTAAGAGCTAAGACCTTCAAAATGTCATTCTTCTTTCCCCCAACTTTCACATCCTCCTCCGACCAGCAAGAAATAGATATGGTTTCTTTGCTATTACATTTTATTATCTTAGAAACCTGATCGGCCCTGATGATCACTGAGTGAAACATTACACTGTTTCTGGATTTCCAAATATTATAAAGGATAAAGCCTTGTGAAAGACACCAATCTCTATTCACTTTGGGATTCATGAAGAGCATCCAATGCCACGACTCCAATGGTTCTCTTAGACTACTTGCATATTGATCCATAGCCCCAAAAATTATGTAAATTCGGTCCCAGAGATCCACTGCCATCCACCAAAAATTAAGTAGATGGTTCGTAGTTTCCTCCTCATTGCAGCAAACAGGACAATAGGAAGGACCAAAAAATCCTTTTTTCCTAATTTTGTCCCAAGTAAGAAGTTTTCCATGCCCAATTAACCAGAGAAAGAACAAAAATTTTGGCCATAGCCTGGAGTAGCAAATTCTTTTCCATAAAGGACCGGACTCTAGATCTACAGAAGAAGACATCATAGAATATGCTTCTTTGAGAGAAAACATATCTCTTGGAAGCTGACCCCATCTGCATTTGTCTAATTCTCCATTCTTTAATATAGGTCATTGCCAAAGGATCAAGACTATGGCATCCCAATCCAAAGGTGGGTAATGAGCTGGCTAATGCGTTGGGGATTTTCACACTCTCCATTTTGATGACATGTTAGTATCTTCCTAGAAGTCCTTGAGCTGCATAGCTCCTAGTTGAGAGGTTAATGTTTGGATATCCTGGAAGTGCTCTTCTTGGTTTATTTTGGAGTATTGAATCCAAGTCTCCTCCCAAAATCTAGCTTTACATATGTTACAGACTTCCCAAAATCCATGATCCTTTATAATATCCCAATTCACTTTAGCCATATTCTAGAGACAGGAGCCATTCGGCAAATGATGATGATCGATTAAAGTATCATGGTTTCCAACTGAGCCATATTTAAATGACCAGAGGATTTTCTAGATCTCATGTCCACCCTGCAACGACTGCCACCAAATTTTTGCACCAAGATCTTTTCATAAGAGCTTTATATCTTTCAGTCCAAGGATTCCATGGATCTTGGGTTTGCAAAATTTATCCCAGGCCACCAGTGCCCATTTTCACCTGATCTGAGCCCTTTACCAGAGAAATATCTAAAACTTGGTTGTTAAATCCTTGTAAATACTATGAGGGTCTGGAAGGGATGAAAATTGATATATCATAATATCGCGTAGGAATGATATTAAAATAACAAGCCGACGAGCGAAGTGCAAAACCCTGAAGGTCTAGCTAGAAATCTTCTAATCAATACAACTCAAAAACTCTTTCCAATATTTTTTTCTTAGAGAAAATGAGACCAAGAGGATTCCCAGATAATTACTAGGAAGTGAATTGATTCAGAATTCAAGGGTCTGGCCTAGATGAATTTTCACCCTTGGATTGGTATTAAAAAAGAAGATATCATATTTTTCCCCATTGATAAGTGTATATGAGGCCTGCTAAAACTCCTCAAGGATGAAACCAATTTTCTTAGCTTATTTTAAAGTTGGATTTCCATATAACATATTGTCATCAACAAATTGTTGATGCATTATAGGACGGGCCTCCAGAGAAATTCTTAAGCCCTAGAGACGATGAGACTCAGATGTAGATTTAATGACATGTCCCAAACCCTCTGCTATTATAATAAAAAGAAAGGGGGATAGGGGATCCCCTTGTCTTAGACCCCTAGAACCTTGAAAGGTGTGAGATGGTGAACCATTGATGAGAATGGAATATAATGGAGTTTCAATCATATATTTAACCCACATGATCCATGAGTCAGAGAAACCAAAAGCATCTATAATAGCCAGGAAATAATTCCAATTTAGGCGGTCGTATGCTTTAGAGAGGTTAAGTTTAATAAGCATACCTAGAGATCTTGACGAGGATAGAGAGTGGACTACCTCGTGGGCCACTAGGATACAATCCATAATTTGTCGGCCTTCCACGAAGCCTGATTTCTCAGGTCTGATAATCATTTTCAGTAAAGGTTTGAGACACCTAACTAAAATTCCTGAAATAATTTTGTAAATAACGTTGCACAGGGAAATTGGTTGATATCCGTTTGGATCCAACGTGACACATTTCTTTGGAATAAGCATGAGAAATGTAGCACTCAAGTCTGACCATATTCTTTGAGAGCGATAGGATTCCTCTACCAATTCATGTATTTCGAATTATGCATAGGAGATCTCCTTCATGAGAGCGCCATTTTCATCTTCTAAAATTAGCTGGGGAATGCATTGTTAGATTCTAGAGATGGCCCCACTCCACTCTACTCTTGGTTCTTTGAACAAGGTTTGGAAGTGGGTAATAAACTCCTTTAAAATCTCCTTGTGTTAAAAAATTCATTGTCCTCCCAATCCATTGAGAGAAAAGATCTTGTTAAACTACTAGTGCTTTAATATAGCCTTGTGAAAGAATTTCGTGTTTCTCTCACCTTCTTTGAGCCATTGGATCCTCAATTTTTGCCTCCAAAGAATTTCCTCCTGTTTCCTCCTTTTCTCTAGATCATTGAGGACCTAACCCTCTTATGCAATAAGAGTTTCAGTCTGACATTCTAGGATGATCCACTACTGGATTGATAGCATTTCCTCTTCTACATGGCTCTTTTCATGATGAATATTGTTGAATTCAAAATGATTCCATGTTTTAATCCTTTCTTTAATTTCTTTCAATTTCAGCTGGAATGTTTCCATATGACTATGCCCCATCACACTGATATCCTTCCACCATTCCTCTAACTTTTCAATGAAGATAGGTTTCTTGAGCCATAAAGATTCAAAGCATAAAGGTTTGTTCCTCAACACCATCCTTAAGTCAATTTCCAGGTAGATAGGCCAATGATCTGATCCCATGCATGGAAGGATCAAATATTGAAAGTATAGGTCATGTTGGAGGATATAATTTGAGATAAGGAAACAATCCAAACTTGAGGTGATTTGGTGCTCACCTCCCCACCGATTATTCCATGTGAAAGAGCCATTAATGAAGTCAATGTCTTCTACTTTGAGATATTCAATAGTGTCCAGTCCTGAAAGGAGAGAGAGATAGTATCCAACCATCTAAATCCTCCTCTCTTTTTGCCCAAATCCTTGATCATATTGAAATCTCTTGCAAGAATCTAGTTGGCCATGCCGAAAAGCTCCTTTAGTTGTCGTAGACTACTGAGAAAAGTTATATTCAGCCCTGACAGAGCAGGACCATAAACCACTATTAACAAAACCTTCTCTGAGGAGCCCATATATTCAAATTGGTCTGTAAGAGTGTAAGGGAAAGAGATCCAATTCCCAAAAGAGATAGATCTGGAGTCCCAAAGTATTCCCAACCCTCTAGCACTACCCCTTGCATCCAATGCCATGCAATCTATCGTGCGCCAACTTTTTCTCGTGATTTCACTTAGTTTCTCCTATGTTACCCTAGTTTCTTGCAAGACTATGATATTTGATTTTTCCTACTAAATTCAATCCTCAAGTACCTCAACTTGCCCTTTGATTTGAGGCCCATTATGTTCCAAGAGACCACCTTCATTGAGAATGGGTTAGAGAACACTTGTATTCCATGAGGACATTGGCTTAGCCTAAGTTAACTAAGATTGACCCTTCTTCTCTAATCAATTCGCTAGTGGGATTTATGCCATTCTTCTTAGACCCTGAGTTGGATTCAGCACGTTTGGTAGTCGTTTCCTCTTAGCGGATAGTCAAGTCCAGGTGGGGGGGTTCCGTAGGGGCTTGGTGTTGTTCCCATTCTTTATAGATTAAGTGGAATTGATCGAGGAATGTATGTCGACCAAGCTTTGGTCCAATTCCTTAGGAAAGTAACCATAACCCATTCATTGGAATTGAGTTGATACAATTTGACTTCACGCTCAAGGGCTTGTTGAGCTTGGGCGAGGACTCACTGAATCTCCTTACCATTCGATAGCTCTTTCGATTATTTTCTTTTGCTTGGTCATTTATTTTTAGGGTTTTCAAGACCCGCTTCCACCTCCACTATTACTTGAGATTGAGACTCAATGTCAGGTGCTTTTGAATGATCCTTTTCACCAAAATATTCCAAGAGAGTAAAGAAATTCCCAGATGGGTGATTTAGGGTTGCTGAAGGAGGGGACGATGGAGCATTAGAGGGAGGGACTTTACTGGTTGCAGGACGTTGTCATGGGACTTCTTGGAAGTCGTCTGAGGGAAGATTATCCAGAGGAGAGAGGGTCTCTTGTGGCCGCTAAGGGAAATCACATAACAAATGCCCATACTCATGACATATTTTGCATTTGAAGGGGACATGTTTGTAGACCAACGGTTGAGACCAAAATTCATCCTGATATAGTAAACATAGATTCTAGCGTAGGATGAGAACTATTGACATTTGGTGATTTCCGAGACTTGCAAAAAATTGCAAATGGAATTACTAATTGATTTCATGATGTCCATCTCCCATAAATCCTCTGGCAAAGAGTAAAGTTGAACCCAAATAGGCACTGCTAAGAACTGTTCCTTCTCTGGGTTGTAACAGGGTTCCCAATGCCTCATGAATAACCTTGCATTGTTCATTGAGTAAGACCCATTGTCCAAAATCCTCTTATGGTCTTCCAAATCCTCAAAGATCATTGTGAAGAAGCCTTCTGCTCGAAGGTGAAGGTCAAATGGAGCTTTTGGATGCCATTTGAGTTGGATCCATCAAAGAATATCTAACTCTTTCAGACAGATGCCCATAAATTTACAAATTATTGCATGATCTTGCATAATTTGTTGGGATTGTTCCAGGTGGTGATTGGGGATCACTACTCTTGGATTTTTGCTGCCTTTGGGAGGTAGAAACCCTGCATTATAGACTACCATTGAGATCCCAGAGATGGCAAGTCCACTTTCTTACCCTTTTGCTGCCATGCATAGGAGGACAGACCATTAGAGGGGTGATGAGTGTCAGTTACCACAATTTGAAGGAGGGGGCAGACCCCCCTCCCCTAAGAGGGCCTGACATATGCCCAATCAGCTGTAGAGCGGCGTCAGGGAAATCTGTTAGTTGTGTGAGCAGGGAAAATGCAGTTTAACAATGATGATTCAAATGCCTTGAAACCCTAACTCATTTGAAACCCTAACAAAGCTCTTTTTGATCAAGTTTTTTATAATAATTGTAATTGATAATACTTTTTTAATATCCTTAATATTAATATTAATAATTATAACATTAATAGTAATTTTTATTAATATATAATAATAATTGTTCGAGAATGAAAACTTTTGTGATTCATAATGATTTTTAAAGAGAATTCTTTTAGTAAATCACACTTCAATTTTTTTGGTCGACGTTTTTTGAGCCACTATGTGTGGTTCATCACGAGGGCTTTGATGAATGTTCTGATCCAAACATGTTAATATATACTATAGAGATGAAAATGACTAGAAATAATTGAGAAATAAAGGCTAGAGTAATTGACAAAAATTTGATTAAATAAAAATGAACTTAAAGGTAAAAATAAATATTTAATTGAACATTATACCTATAAAATATCAATATGAACTATCTATGTGTTTTTCTAAAATAAAAATAGAAATTATTAATTCATTTATATTAAATTAATGTTATTTAATAATATTATTATTATGTTATATGTAATTTTTGGATTTTAACTAGTAGAGGTTATACAACTATAAACTCTATACATAATGGAAATCCAAAATTTACATAAAACATGATAAGTAATTGTGAAAACATACATGCACAAAACATTGTTTTTTCGTTTTTTTTCTATATAATACTACCTAAGCACCCACGGGGGATTTGAACTGGTGACCTATCACAAGGAGTGCCTTAATAGTACACCCACTCACCGTCAATCCAAAGCCCCGTGGGCTCACAAAACATTGTTAATAACATTAATTTAATTCAACCATTAGTAATAATAATAATAAGGATGACAACAACATTCACATTAATATTAAAAACATCTTGATAGTAATACATTTCCTGGATAAAGTTTTTAATTGTTGCCAATAAATTTTTTAATGGTCTCCAATCTCTTTGAACTACATGGAAACCTATTACAAAGTGTTAACCATAGTCAAACCATGGTTAACCATCAACAACCACCATTCAAATGGTAACCATACTCAAATCAAGGTTAGAAATACACAAATCATAGTCAAAATATGGTCAGCCATATTCAAACCATGGTTAACTATAGTCAATAATATTCAATTGTGGTTGAATATAATCAAATGATGGTTAATCATAGTCAAACCATGTTAAATCATGATCAACCATAGCCAAACCATCATCAACCATAGTCATACAATCATTAACCATAGTCATACAATCATTAACCATAGTCATTCATAATCAAAACATAGTCAGCGATGTTTAAACATGGTGAACATGGACAATTATAGTCAACCATGCTCAACTAGAGTCAAAGAATTGTTAAACATAGTGATGTTCAACTATAGTTAAACCATGCTCACACATAGTCAATGCTTAATTAAATTTTTTAATGATATTAATATTGATATGGTTTAAAACAAATTGGTATACTAATGTGGTTGATTATGTTCAACTATGTTTGATAGTCAACACTCTTCAACTTCAGTCAAACATAATCAACTACAAATGTTATACATAACTATGGTTGAATATCGTCAATCATGATCAAAGGTCTCTATGGTTGAATATGGTCAACATATATCAACCACATTAGTAAATTTGGTTGTGCTAGTTGATAATCCACGTGTGTGAGGTGGATTCATTGACCATGGTTGACAAGGGTTGATGAGTTTCATCAAGGTTGACGAAGTTGACTATGATCAAGATTTCAACTTTAGTGAAACATAATCACCTATAACAATTTTATATAACCATGGTTGAATATCGCCAACTATAATCAACAATGATCCAAATTTCTATAATTAAATATAATGAGCACATATGAACGAAGCTTTGAATGGTGCCAGCTCCCTTTTTGTATATCTGACCATTGGGCGAAGAAGTTGGAGAATGTCATAAATAATATTGTTGCTCTGAAAGTTTGGATTCTTTCGCTGACTCGACCATGTGACATTCATAACTGCTGGAAAATCAAATTCAATATTCCAATACATTAAAGAAGTGGTTGAGAAATCTACTTATTTTTTGCGGTGATATACTCTCCCAGATAAACTGACATGCTACATTACTATGTTTCCTATTGAAGATAAGTTAAATATTTTAAGACGAAGTTCTATTTGCACCTTTTTGTTGCAAAATAATCACGCAAATAATCTAATGTTCTGCTACATTATTTTCCCAAAAAAAATCCCTTTTGTAGCTAATAACATTGAACCAGATTTATAATGTGAGGATATAAAAAATATTGAGGTCATTAACTCAATAGTTGACTTTACCAATACGTGGATGGTAGTTAAGTTACAGGGAGATGTTGTCTGGTTCAGATTTATTATGTGTGGCCATAAAAAACACATGAGACCATAAAGCGCATAATCGAATCTCTTGAATATGTGAGCAGTGAAGTTAACGAGAAGATGTGCATGGCAGGCATTTTTTTTGGTGTGACCAACTTTATAAGCCGAGAAGATGCGCATGGCAGGCATTTTTTTGTGTGACCAACGATAAACTCGCTTTTCAAAGGAAAGGTTGTTGAACAGTTGGAATTTTTTGCGTGTCATTCTCCACCAACTACTCAAACATACTAACATACTCAAAACGTACTCTAACTCACATACCATGTGAAGATGCATGGAGATTAGAGCGGGAAATCATTCTTCACATATTACTCAAGTGCATTAGAGTGTGAAGATTAATATTGCAGTTTTGTAAAGCTCATCGTTATAAATGTACCATATATAAAAACTGATAAGTTTAATGGAATAGAATGGAATATTATTATATATATATTTTTTTAAAGGTGGAACCTTTCATAATTTTTATTTTTTTATTAAATTATTTAATAGTTATTATAATTAAATTTTTAAATAATTTTTTCTGTAATAAAAATATTTTCTAAGCTTGTGTAGGATTAATTTCATATTCAATTTCTCACCACGCTCCGGGGTGCACAAGATTGAAATCAACTTCTGGTTTGATAAGATTCATTCTTTGGTCATTGTCATTGAGTACCCTAAGTAGACAATTGTTTAATAATTAATAAATTTATTGTATTAAATAATAATTTAAATTATCAATAATTTTAAATGTTATATAATAATTTAATAAAAACATATTTAAATATTGTCTCAATATGAAAATCGACCATGGTCAATCATGGTCATCGATGCTCAAGCATTGTCAATCATAATATAATATTTTAGGGATTTATATCCCTTGGGTTTATAATATTAATCCCCTAGGTTTAATAGTATTCCCTTAGGCTTATAATCCCTTGGGTTTATTAATCTAAGGGTTCATATTCCTAGGGTATAATATTATTCATAGAGTTTATAATATTAATCCTATGGTTTAATATAAATTCCTTAGGTTTATTAATCCATTGGATTTATAACGTTAATTCCTTGGGTTTATAATTTTAATCTTAGGGTTTATATTCTTATGTTTTAATATTAATCCTAGGGTTTAATGCTATTCCCTTGGGTTTATAATCCCTCAAGTTTTATTATTCCCTTCGGTTTATAGTATCAATCATGGTAAACCATGGCCCAACGTCGCATTGGGACAAACATTATCTCAATATGAAAACCAACCATGGTTCGACATCACGTTGTGACAAGGATTGTCTCAATACAAAAATCAACCATGGTCAACTGCGTTTATTTTAGTGTTTATAATATTTATCTTAGGGTTTATATACCTTGGATTTATAATATTAGTCCCTTGGGTTTAATATTATTCACTTAGGTTCATAATTCCTTGGGGTTTTAGTAATAATCCCTTAGATTTATAATATCAATCCTTTAGGTTTATTAATATAATGGTTCAACCATGGTTGAGCATGGTCCAATGTCACATTGTGAAAAAGATTGTATCATTATGAAAATCAACCATGGTCAACCATGCTTATTTAGTTTTTTATAATATTTATCTTAAGGCTTATATACCTTGGGTTTATATTATTCCCTTGGGTTTAATATTATCCCCTTGGGTTTATAATCCCTCAGTTTTTTAATATTAATCCCTTGGGTTTATAATATCAATCATGGTCTACCATGATCAATCATGGTCAACCATGGAAAACCATGGTCAATCATGGTTAAACATGGTCAACCATGTTTTATAAAATTAATCATGGTCCAACATCACACTGTGACAAAGATTGTCTCAATATGAAAAACAATCATGGTCCAATGTCGCATTGTGAGAAAGATTGTCTCGATATGAAAATCAATCATGATCAAGCATGGTCCAATGTCGCATTGTAACAAAGATTGTCTCAATTTGAAAATCGGCAATGGTCAAGAATGGTCAATAAATATATTATCCCTTGGATTTAATATTATTCCATTGGGTTGATAAATATATTGAAATTTAATTTTATTATTCCCTTCAGTTTATAATATCAATAATGGTCAACCATGTTTTATAAAATCAATCATGGTCAACCTTGGTCCAACGTTGCATTGTGACAAAGATTGTCTCAATATGAAAATCAACCATGGTCAAGTATGGTCAACCATTGTCCAACCTCGCATTTTGAAAAGGATTGTCTCAATATGAAAATCAACCATGGCCAACCATGTTTATTTTAGTGTTTATAATATTTATCTTAGGTTTTGTATACCTTGGGTTTATAATATTAGTCCATTAGGTTTAATATTATTCCCTTGGGTTCATAATCCCTTGCGGTTTGAGTATTAGTCCCTTTGGTTTATAATATCAATCCCTTGGGTTTATAATATCAGTCCCTTGGGTTTATTAATTTAAGGGTTCAAGCATGGTTGAGCATGGTCTAATGTTGCATTATGACAAAGATTGTCTCATTATGAAAATCAACCATGGTCAACCATGTTTATTTAAGTGTTTATAACATTTATCTTAGGGTTTATATGCATTGGGTTTATATTATTCCCTTGCATTTATAATATCAATCCATTGGGTTTATAATATCAATCCCTTGGTGTTATTAATCAAAGGGTTCATATTCCTAGGGTTTAATATTATTCCCTTGGGTTTTAATATCAACCCCTTGGGTTTATTAACCTAAGGGTTCATATTCCTAAGGTTTAATAAAAAAAAATTTAAGCTTGCTAGGACTACATACTCATCATGTTCAACTTCTCTCCCCGATCGGGGGGAAAACACAAGATTTGAGCCCAATACTTTCGGTTCGGTGAGACTTCATTTCCATGGCCATTACCAATTAAGCTACCCTAAGCAGACCCTAAGGTTTAATTTTATTCCCTTGGGTTTTTAGTATTAATCTCATGGTCAACCACATTTTATAAAACCAATCATGGTCAACCATGTTCTAACATCACATTGTGAAAAATATTCTCTCGATATGAAAATCAATCATGGCCAACCATGGTCCAACGTCACATTGTGACAATGATTGTCTCAATATGAAAATCAACCATGGTTGACCATGTTTATTTTAGTGTTTGTAATATTTATCTCAGGTTTATAATATGAGTCCCTTGGATTTAATATTATTCCCTTGGATTCATAATCCCTTGGGATTTTAGTATTAATCCCTTAAGTTTATTATTCCCATGGGTTTATTAATCTAAGTGTTCAACCATGGTCGAGCAAAGTCCAACATCGCATTCTGACAAAGATTGTCTCATTATGAAAATCAAACATGTCAACCATGTTTATTTAACGGTTTATAATATTTATCTTAAGGTTTATATACCTTGGGTTTATATTATTCCCTAGGGTTTATAATCCCTTGGTTTATTATTCCCTTGGGTTTATAATCCCTTGGGTTTATTATTCCCTTGGGTTTTTTTTTCACTACTACAACACCCTCCAAAATTTTGACTTAGGCTCAATTTCGAAGTTTTCCTTGGTCTTGTACATTTTTGTCGCAAATATTGAAACTCATTCCATGTGTTTTCTTGAGTTTTTGTCCTCTTTGAAAGATAAGGAAAATGTTGTCTTTTCGTATGTCATTTGTCACATCATGTATATAAGCCTATTCTAGTGGTTTCAAGAGTTCATATTTGTGTAAATGAGTTTTTCTAACCATATAAACATATGTCACACTCATTTTCAAAGTTTTAGGTACTATCGCACAAGTGTTGTCACGTTCATCGCAAAGTGTATCTTAAGTGTCGCACTTGTCATAAATTTGTTGTAAAGTTGTCGCATGGATGGAAATGCATTATCATGTGTCCTGGATGATCTATGTTGTTATGTCATCAAGTATTCTAAGTGTGTGACCATAGTCGAAGTCTTATCAATGTTCACATTAGTCTCACCGATCTCGCACTTAGTCATTTTCGGAAAAGCTTCCCGACCAAGAAACCTAGCTTCACTCAGCCTCCTTGAACCGTGCACTACGTAGTCTCAGTTCCCTACTGTGACCTTGCCTCTTTGAACTGTGCAATGCGCAGTTCCTTCCTCCTAGGAATGATGCACTGCACATTTTTTATACTCAAGCCCTGATCTTAACTCCTAGAATGGAGCAATTCCTTCTCCCACCTTGGCTTTAACTACATAATATGCGGTCTCTAGCCTCAAGATCATCTTTAAGCTCTTGAACTACAAAGTTTGTCCCTTCAACCCAACGTGAATTGTGCACTATGAATTCTCAAGGCACAAGGCTCCCCTTGACTCCCTGAACTGCGCAACTTCACAATCATTAAGCCCTTGTCCCAGCCTTCCATCCAGCTCCGACTTAGTCAATGGATCAGTATTCACAATCTTAGACTAGGGGGTTTCAAATTTATTTCATCTCATCATGAGTTATTCACATAAAAATGTACCTTATTATGCCATGGCGAGATAATGAAAAAGGAGATGAAGGAGTGCAACATGATGAAAGACAATCTTGTATCTGATTCTGTGAATTGGTTAATCAAGAGAAACAAAAGGAACACTAGGTTGTGATCACCATTCAAGACTTGAGATCATTGAAGATCCGTTATCACCAAGCCATGCAGAGGTGAAAATAGGAGCATTCTCAAGAAAACCTGCAGCACACAGTTACAACAGTGGCTTGACATTGCCACATCATCAAGAAGTCTATGTCAGTAATGTCATGTCCTGTCATGAGTTGTCACATGTCATACCATTGTTGTTAATGATGTAAACTATGTTTCGAAAATGTATTGTAAAGTGGAAGTTCAGAGGATATGTATGGAATATGAAGTCGTGTAAAGTTGTAAAGTCATAGGAAGTCAAATAGTCATGAGGCTAGATGAAGAGTCATAAGTATGGTGAATAATCACTTCCTCATTGTTATATATACACCCTCATTGTAGGAGCAAAGGAATTTTCACCTTGGCTTCTCCCGCAAGGCATTAAAGAGACAAGCTAGGTCTTTAAAGGAGAAAGGAATGGCTCCAATGCTCCTCTCTTGGGGCTAGTGATGTTCATTGTATACATGTGTCTTCGAACTTTTACTTAATATAAGAAGCTTTATGGGCTAGCATGTTTTCCATGCATGGATTATGGATATTTGTAAGCCTATTCTATGAATGTTTGTAATTAATGTTTGCTTTCATTTGTGCTAAAGTGGTTGAACTATTTCGGTTATTTTGGTACTTATCATATTGAGAATGTGTTGTAATTTCTATTATCTTTGTCACATCCTCTTGGACTATTTTGTTGGATATTAAACATGTCTTCATCATTACATTGGTTTAACCCATTGTTTCATCTCTATGGACAATTCTTCTTAATGTTGTATGGATCCTTCTCGTTCACATGTGTCTCTACTAGGGTGGTATTACTACCTCTCTCTTAGAGGCTCACTTCTCCTCCCCTGCACAGTGAAATAACTTTGACACACATATGATTGAACACTCACCAAGAACACCCCTTGCTTTTCAAAAGTGCATTCACACTCCTCTCTCTTGTTGATAGTTAGATTCAAGGCATATATTTAAGATAACCAGTAACTAGGCCATATTCCAGATGGGTATCCTATCCAAAATGGTGTGAGGTATAATTGGGACCACATATTGGGGACACCCCTTGAATGTTGGTGGGTCCAACACCATCAATGTTTCTGGTGCTAGAAGGATGGAATCTATATTTTTATGGTTGATAACCTCACCAACCCTAATCTTACTTCCTTTGGTCAAGGCAATAACATTCCCAACAACTCCATTGTGCACATTCCTGAAATTGGTAATTCTTCTCAGCCTGAAACTCTACAAGCTTATGAAGTCTCTTATGACTAGATCTGGGCCATCCTCCCCATCACCCAAAAGTTTACGAGAGATATTAGATTGATACCCAGAGTATATACTCTTCCATATTTTCCAAAGAAGAAATAAACCACTCCCACTGGGATAGTGGTCTCAACAGTTGAAGAATTAGTCGTTGCCACTCTTATGTTGAGAAATCTAGGGCATCAATAGTTAGGTGATTTATCTACTTATGATCATTTCTTGTGATAGAATTTTTTCTTCTTGGTTGCAATCTTCTCTTCTTGAGTTATTATTGTGTTCTTTTCATCAAGACAATTACAAAATCATGAACATGTTGACGATGTTAGACCCGCTAATATTCATGGGATGTCATCGATATGAAGTCCTAACTAGACCTCAAACCATTTGGAGTAGGAGTCCCAGCAGTGAGTGGTAGTACAATGCCTTAACCGCCATAGCGCGCAAAGGAAAGTATGATAACTTTGGGCGAGAGAAAGTGTGTGACCCTGAGGAGAGTTAGGTGTGATGCATGAAGGTTCTAACACACTGAGGGGAAAAGGAAGTCTACCTGTTAGAAGCTTGTAATATTACACATCTTGAAAGGAACACCTGAGCGGAATGACATGACAAGATAAAATGCAGAATAGTCCACAAATTAAAGTGATGAGTTAATCCAACAACACACATTCAACACGATTAATACAATTGCATACAAATTAGTTCATAATAAAATGTGTAAGTTAAACAACATACATTGCTAAAGAAACTAGAATATTCCAACTACATTGACAACATATGCATGAAAGTGTGTTAGCTCTAATATTATTATTATAAGTGAAATTTCCATTCATACATACACCATTGATGACCACTATCCCCAATAGTGGAATATTACAATTAAGAACACCTGCTCCTCCAAAGAAGAATACTCGCTCTATGCTATGGAAAAGCCAACGCTCTTCACAATACTTCCAAGCATTTTCTAAACCTAAGCCTAGCCAAAATATTGGCTCCCAAAATCCTGTTCTATGAGTTAAGAGGTTCTATTTATAACAAAGGGTGGGGTGACCCTTGACATTCCATTTTGTGACTCTTTGACTACCCTCATGACTCTTCAACTTCTTTACAGGTAACTCATTACATAATATGATGACCTTTCACATTCCACTAATGACACATGGAATTTCACTTACAACATATTTACAAATAATATTAAATTTTCTACCCATGTGAGACAAAATAGGCTAGAGACAACCTAATAAGACAAAACACTGTGATTCCAAATTTTGGGGAAAGACCAACTCGACAACCTCCACTTAGAGTTTCTTAGTCACATATTGATGCCAAGCTTGGTACTCCATGATGGTGTCTTTCTGAAGTGGACTCTTTCCTCCATGGCATCTGGGTATATGGTCTTGGAACTTGTATCCAACTCGTTCTGAAGCATGTGCAGCATGGTTTTGACCTTGACATGACCACCGATGTACTTATGCATGTTGTTTGTGTTAAACTCCAAGTCTTCCCTGATGGCCTCTAATCTTAGTTGCTCAATGTAATCATCGACTAGCTAGACTTGGTTCTTGGATCTAACATCAATTAGTGAACTAATTGATGGGATCCTATTCTTCCTCACCATGACATCCAAACTGTTGTACAACCGCACATATGAGGCTTGTATGCTGCTAATGAATGGGGTGAGCTACTCATAGTTCTGAATCAACATTCAGACCTTTTATTTCTCTAGCTCTGCATGTGGCTTCATCTTCTTAACTAAGTCAAGTGGGGCCCCTTTGTATTGCATTTTCCACTATTGTACATGGGCGATGGAAACATGTATGCTATTGAGAGTTTGGAAAAACTCTTTGCTCCATTATTGTAGGCCATGCACATGGACAACTGCTTTATGCATAGTGACCAATCCTTCATAGAGCTTCCGCATGGCACCCTCAAGTGTTGATACTTCAACAAGTATTGCTTTCCTCATTGTAGAAATTTTGAATAATTTAACACATATTCAATGGAGATTATCCTGATCATGTACTATTGCGGAAAACATACACAATACATAAGCTCCTCTACTTTGATCATCAATATAGCAGCATCAATAACAATAAAACATCAGAGCATTCACACATTAACACAGTATGTATCCCGGGGAAAGCATCTCACTAAAAACCCCAACTATCTGTATATTAATGATTGATTCATGTAACATTACACAGCATAATACTTCTCACAAGTATCTCCACCT